>CAUYON010180966.1:0-41191 GCA_963573935.1 Arctocebus calabarensis
AAGCCTGCAGCATCTTTATTTGTAATAGATCAAAACTGGAAAAAATGCAGAATATAAATGTCTTAACACAATAACTAAGAAAATGCCATGAAGGCTATGTTAACCAGTTTGATGAAAATATTTCAGATTGTATATGAAACCTCATGATTGTACCCCACGATTGCATTAATGTACACAGCAATGATTTAATTAAAAAAAATAAAGATTTTGTCTTTTAGAGATGCATACATCCTGAAATACTCATGAATGAAATGATACATCTTCAATCTTATGAAAAATCATCCTGAGGAAGGCGAAGATGACACGGCACATGCAAACAATGATGGATGGTTAGTCACTGTTCAGGGTGAGTGAGGCGCAGTAAAGGATTCATTATAATATTCCGTGTATTTCATGTCTATATGAACATCTCCATAATAAAAGATTGCAAAAGAGAAAAAAAAGCAATGTTAAAGAGGATTTGGTACTTAACTCATACAAGGACCATGGTTTTAAAACAATGAAATGCTTTATAAAACTGGCAATTTTAAAGACAATAGTTTGAATATCTCTTAACTAAGTTGATTGATATTCTTTTACATATGTCTTTCCAGAATTTTTCTGTGTTTTAGAAAGATATGTGAAGAACCTGAGATAGGAGACAGAAAGAACAACTCAAGTCTCCAACCTCAATCAAGTCAAATGATGAGAAAACAAACCAAGAGCTGAACAGAGGCAAGAAGAAGAAAAGACGGATTCGAAGACATTTCCCAGAACAAACCTGACAAGGCATCATAATTGAGAGAAATGAAATTTGAGGGAAAATAAATAACTTTTCTAGCACCACTCACTACCTAAAATTATATATTTCCCCTTACTTGAACATAAGCTGTATTCCTATCTTGTTCATTATTTTATCCCCAGGACCCAACAACACACAATACACCTTCAGTAAGTATTTGTTTTATAAACAAATATGTCCAATAATACCTAGTAGTTCTAACTTGGGTTAATAAATCAATGGAATATATATTGGTATAACAAGAGATGCAGGAAGATGTTTTGGGATAATGGGTAGGGCTAAATCAGTTAGGGAATGCTCAGTTGCCAGTAACAGACACTTGAAAAGTGAACTGTTTACTTTTTTGTTACTGAACGAGAAATCCAGTCTGACAGACAGGATCAGGGTGGCAGCTCCCAGTGTTTAGAATCAGGAATCCAGTCTCTTCCTGTCCCTGGTGGTCCTCCATATGCTTCTCTCTACAGGCAGCCAGAGCACCAGCCATTACATCTTAGTTCCAGGCAAGCAGAAGTAGAAGGAGAAAGACAAAGTAGCACATGCCAATTGGGTTGGCTCCTTTTTAAAGAGCGTCTCTGTAATTCCCACCTAATAACTTCCACTTATACCTCATTAGCCAGATTTAGTTGTATGGCTATATTTATCTACAAGATAGACTGGGGGGAAAAATTTTTGTTAGGCGCATTACTATGACAATGAACTGGGAATGCTATTAGTAAGAAGAAAGGGATAATGGATATTGAACAGAACCATCAGGATCTGCAAAAGATACTTATTTAGAATAGGTTGTGCCCCAGGTATCTGTTGTGTTTCAGACACCTGCTGGTCAGAGTTGACTAGCTGGTAGCTTTTGAAAACAACCAGGGGTAAAAGAAAAAGACATTAAAAATATGCTGGAAATAGGTGATTGTCCAGGGAAAGACTCCATAATAAAAAGAAGACAACTGGGAATGACTAACTTAAGAGTAGTAGAGGACGACCAGTAGGCACAGAGTGAGATCAGGATTGGTGTAATAGGGCCGAGGAAAAGAGCAGAAAAGCAAGACAAGGTAAACAGAAAGGTCAAAGCCAATGCTTCAAAGGTTGTTTCTACATTAGGATCCAGAAGGCAGTGGTGACCTTTTCCAGTAGTAAAGAGCCATTTCAAGAGCAAAAGAAGCCAGATCACAATGAGTTGAGTTTGAATAAGGGAGCTTTGACCTGTCAGTAGAAGGAAGGAAGTGAAGGGACTAAAACCTAAGGAGCGTCAGAGTTAATTGGAACACTGGAGGGGGTGCCTATGTGTGAAGGCAGCGGTTTGGTCTGCAGGGTGCCTCATGTGTAGATGGACTAAGAAGAACAATCCAAAACACAGAGGCAGACCTTGAAGAGACTGAGGAGTAGGAGAAAAGAGGACTCAGATTTTCCCTGCTGAGGATGTCACATTGTCCAAGTAGAGCCTCCATTTACCCTGGAGGTTTTTAAACTCTTCCCATCTTCTTGTTTATTTGTTTAAGAGATGAGACCTCACTGTCTTGCCCAGGCTAGATTTGAACTCCTGGGCTCAAGTGATCCTCCCACAGCGGCCTCCTGAGTAGCTGGGGTTACAGGCACATGCCACAGAGTCCAGCTTTTTCCATATTTTTATTAATAAACAATACTTTCCGCCAGATACTTAAATGTTGCTTTATGTTTTGCCTAGTGATTTTCCCCCCTAAACTATATCAAGCCATGATTGTTCTGTTTCATAACTTCCTGGTGACTATTGAGGAGGACCAGGACATAGAAATTTTTCACCAACTAACTTCTGTAACATCCACTGGGATTTACATGCTATCCTCACTTAGGCACAGCCTGAAGCATTTTAGGTGAGCTATAAGGTTAATTTATCGAACAAAGGCTTAGCAGAGGTGGTGATGCAGGGTCAAGATGCGTGTTAGGACTAGTATAACATGACAACAACCCACTAAGAACCACTTCAAAATGCTCAGGAGGAGAAGAGTATTGGAAAGTGAATGAAGGATGTGGAAGGACATCTCTATGTTCCAACTAGAGAGCATAATGGTGTGCCAATCAGGGATATGCATCTTAAGACCTTTTTTTTGCAATGAGAGCTTTGTGATGCTGGCCAAGTTATTAACCTTGACCTCTAATTCTCCTTTGCAAAAATCAAGTTGTTTTCTGAAGTCTCTTCTTATTTTAAAAACTCTGTGATTAACTAAATCATGAAGCAAATGTTGTATAAAAGAATTGTATATGGTTTCTAAATTTTGTCTTAAACCTTCAGAGTATTTAAGCCTTGAAAAGTTTTCTAAAGAGAAAAGAGAGACCAGGGAACTATTAATATGTCCACAGGCCCAGTGAGGACAGAGGTGAACAGCATGTAGTACACCCCTCCCTCCTCTAAATCATGATTTTTAGGGATAAACTAAAAGACTCACTGGTTTTATCACACAAAAAAGGGATTATACATGACTTATCTTTAAAAGAGGGCATGGGACTTGTTGCAAATCTCTGAATGTTGTTGACAATGAGACAGGCTTGGTAAGCAACAGTAAGCATGCCAACCCTGCCTGATTCTGCTCTAAGGTCATTGAGTAATCTGGCACTATAAAATAACCTATCACGGCCTGGTGCAGTGGCTCCCAGAACTTTGGGAGGCCAAGGCAGGAAGATCACTTAAGGCCAGGACTTTCAGACCAGACTGAGCACACAGCAAGACTTCATCTCTATAAAATATTTAAAAATTAGCTAAGCACGGTGCTGTACACCTGTTGTCCCAGCTACTCAGGAAGGTGAGGTGGGATGATCACTTGAGCCCAGAAACTGGAGGGTACAGTGAGATACGATACTGCCACTGCTCTCTAGCCCAGGTAACAGAGCAAGACACCGTCTCTAAATCAACAAATACCCATCACGAAGTCAGTGGCCAAATCTGAGGTTTACTTTTAATTAAAACAATGCTGGAAAATAATGTAGAAGAGGGGGAAATTGGAAAATATAGTGACCACTTTATACTACTGAAAATACATCAAGTCACCTGGAATGTAATTTGTCAGATACTTAACATTTTAAACTAGGGTAGACTTTGGGAAAGATTCTGCTTTTATTTCAAATATAATCAATGGTTAGGCCCAACAGGAAATGACTTTTTTAGAAATGTATGCAAGAACTAAAAAATACACTATGGCCATGGGTTATAAATTACTAAGTCCCTAGACCACAGCTTGCCTTTCAATCTATACAAGAACATCTACGAACATCAGGCCTTCATAGAATACAATTCACAGAGTCACCAGACAAAAGACTGTCTTTGTCTACGACATAATTTACATTTTGCTTGAACCAATACCTAAAAGACAGTTTTCATCTATAATCTCATGGGCATTATCATTAAATCCACATTTTATAAAAGTTCACCACTTAGTGAGCTGACCCTATCTTGTCTTTTGATTCCACGTGTATGTATTTAGACTATACTTTCTAGACTACCCTTCCTGAGCCCACAAAGACAATTTACCAGCCAGGAATAGCTATGTTCCAGGACAAGGAAGCCCTACTTTCCTTTTTCAGGTCCTTCGTGAGCAGAACATTCAGATAATGCAATACCAATAAAATAGGTGGGGAAACTTACTGTAACATGTTCTTGCCTCTAGGATGAGGTACATGAAGCATCCTAAAAAAAATAGTGTGTTGGTGGAGACTTTCCTTGGATAGACTCTACAGTAATACAGCTTTTCAATACTTTCTGCAATTCTGCTTCTCACAAAATAGTAATAAGGAATCAAGAAGCATTTTAGAAATCACACCAGTTTCTGCATCTATCACGCATAGCCAAGTATCCAAATATTGCCGCAATATCTTATTCTTCCCTTTGTGCCCTGGACTGTGGCACCACCACCAAAGGGTCAGAGGAAGGCAGATGATAGGAAAGTTAGCACTTTTAATTTGATGCTTTTTTCCCAAAAAGATTGGCGGTTTTAATTTGATGTGATTTTACTCTTAACAAGGTTTAATCAGTGGTACAGTATGAAGAGCATGTGTTATTGGCATTGGTCAGAACTAGATTTAAATTCTGCTCTGCCACTTCCACATCTACGAAGGTAAAAAGAAAAACTATCTTACCCAGTGTCTGGATTTGTAAGAGGACATAGAATAAAAATGTCCAGCGCATTCCCAGAATGAATTAGAGGTCAATAAGGCTTTTTCCATTTCCAACAAACCAGTTTGATAAATTAACTGCAGGGATTTATAAGATTTCTCTTCATTTTCAATGAAGACAACACAGACTCTACATTTGCCACCAATTTTTTTCAAGTTGTTTCCTCCTACCAAGAACGCCTTCTCCTTGTGAACCCACACCCTCATCTCCACCAATTCTTGCCTTCTTCCCTCCAAAGCCCAGATTAAATTCTAATCTTATACTGTTTGTACCACCTAATATGGTGCTTGTATATAAGGAGTATCTCATACATACATATTTTTAAGTGTTATTACTGAACATCATAAAAGTAATCAAAGAATATTATAAACAAAACCATTTAGAAGAAAGTTTCTAATAACTCAAAGGGACACGATGGCTTTTCATACCTTAAAAAAATAGAAGTGCAACATTATAAAGCAAAGGTCAGCATTTTAATTTTTTAAAAAAATAACACTATGATTCTAAGCACAGAGATCCCAAACCAGGGGCGCTCTAGTAGTTTATTTTGTTCTCTCTCTTTCTCACTCAACTAATATCTGAAGGCCTCAGCCATACATTTTCGTTCTATTTCATTCAAATTTACCAAGAAAGTAAATTTCCTTTTCTGTGTCACAGATATTGTGTATTTCATCCTACTTCTGTACCCCCCTACTGTCATCCTCTATGTTTTGAGAATTCAAAGGCACAAGTGTTATCTCCTAACACTTTAGTAAATGCTTTTCCATTTTCTCCTAGAAGGATCTTTTTTTTTTTTTTTCAAGGTTTTTAATTTTCTTTTTTTCTATTTATTTATTTATTTTATTGAGACATAGTCTCACTTTGTGGCCCTCGGTAGAGAGAGAGGATCTTTGACTGTATCTGGGAACATCGCATTGACCAGTCACCTTTAGTGACTTAAGGAAGCCCTTTAGGGGTGATTTTTCTTTGTGGACCTTGACGCTATCTTCAAAGTTCACAGTCATAAATTATTACCTACTGAGAACAATTTTTCAAACTTGGTTAAGTGATTACATAGATACCAAAAGAAAATCATTCTCTACCTACCCATTGCATGCATTGTCTTGTTGCCTAGTTCAAAGCAAGCACAGTCTACATTTTAAAGGTCTTTGAGAGACTATAAAATGAATTTATAAAATGTAACTAGAAGTTTCAAAAGGGAGTCTCCAAACTGGAGGATACCATTTGTAATTTGGTGGCACCTTCTGGGAATGCTTGATATTGCAGCTCAGCTCTTTAAAAACATAAATTCCATGCAAAAACAAGTGGGGAAAATCCTGGGAGCAGGGAAACAGTCCGGGTGTTATATCATCATAATATGCAGTCCAGAAACACAAGAGTCTTGTTTTATGGAGTACATATAAGAAGTTAGAGGTTTCTGGATGTTTCACAGCTCTGCCCTCAGTTTTAGCTCTGTATGCTAATTCCACCTTTGAGAACAATCTGTCACCTCCTGAAAGCTTTTGGTAAATAAAGGCCAAAGAAATAAGATTCATGGCGGTGCCTGTGGCTCAGTGAGTAGGGCGCCAGCCCCATATACCAAGGGTATCGGGTTTGAAACCGGCCCCAGCCAAACTGCAACAACAACAACAACAACAAAAACAGCCGGGCATTGTGACAGGTGCCTATAGTCCCAGCTACTCGGGAGGCTGAGGCAAGAGAATTTTCTAAGCCTGAGAGCTGGAGATTGCTATGAGCTGTGATGCCATGGCACTCTACCAAGGACGACAAAGTGAGACTCTGTCTCTTAAAAAAAATAAATTAAAAAAATAAGATTCACCAATGGGACAAAAATAAGATCCAAGGCTTTCACAGCAACAATAACTTCATGAAGCATACCTTTGCAAATTTTAATATGAATCCAAAAAAATTATATTTGCTTTACCCTTAATCTTCTCTTAGGTACACTGTCTATTAAGTGTTCAAATCCTGGTGCCACCATTTTTAAACATGGCAACCTCAGGCAATTTTTTTAATTTTCAAGCCTCAGTTTTCTCATCTACACGATGAGGGTGAGGGATAATAACAATACCATTTTATAGAGTTATTCTAAGGGTTAAATAAATTAAAACATGTCAAGTACTTAGAAAGGTGACTATCACATAGTAAGCACTCAAGAAAAAGTTTAGCTATCACCATAAGGCATCTCTGTAGTACGGTAAAGTTAGCCATGCAAAGGCCGTACTGAGTCCTATTTTTGGCTTTATGTCTAAAAATGACAAATGGGACGATTCCATAAAAAGCATAGATCCTAAGGCAAGAAAAAATAATGCACTGAATAGGTTCACAAAATTTATTAGGAGGGAAATACTGCTCAATAATACATGTGGCTAAAAAAAAATGCTCAGTTTTGGTAATTGCTGATGACAACCATCTCTGCAATCATGGAGGCGCTACCATCCTGCCCCACATGTTCACAACCCTCCGCTATTCAAGGGCTTCTAGGGAATTACTCAATTTAAAAACTGAGAAACTATACTGGCTGAGAAGGTACCAAAATCTGGACTCAAAAGGCCCTTAAGCTTTTTTAAAACCTCCTTTTCAACTGCTTCAAATCCTTTTTGGAATAAGCCAGGAATACAGAAGAATAAATGAATGGCCAGTTGGCTAGACTACATCCTCCTCAATCTGATCACACCCAAAATAGCAAGCAAACAAAAAAGCATAAGCAAACAGACACAGGTGAAATATCTCTAGGCATCCAACAAAGTTAACTTTCTTCCAATTGTTTTAATTAACATTCCACGCTGAGCTGGATCCATCAGAGGAAGAACTGCAATCCTTCAGGTATTTTTACCTCCAGTTATAAAACACAGAAAATAGGAGCCTCAAATGAGAGCCCCCCACAACCCGTAAGCCACGGCTGCCCTTTAATGAATGGCCTCTCCAGCTTCTCCCTCACCATACTTACAGACTTTACAGCTCTTACATGTGCTGGAATTACAAGTCATTAAAAAGCCACTTTGAAAACACAATAAAGACCTTCTTCTCTGACTGCAACAACCTCCCATTGCATAAAAACCTGAGGCCAGTGCTTCAACAGCGGGAAGTTTACAGCCAGCTCCAGACAGTTTAAGCAGGGCAATGAACAGGGTGGGGCGGGAGGAAATGAGGCACAACAAAAGAAGAAGGGGAGTTTCTTTTTCCTTCTCCTTCCTTTTTTTTCTTTTTGAAAGAAACTTCTGGTAAGGTAATTTAAAGTATTGACTCTGCCTGTATCTGAACAACCATCCGCTCTTGGGAAAAATGCTGCATCTGATGAGATTTTATTTTCTCCCTCAAATTTTATCCAAGAAAACACTTTTTCAGTAAGCCCAAACTAGTAAAGAATGTAAGTATAATCTCATTTCTCACATTGCAGGTTGAAGTATGTACCACTTTATTTACCAAATGAAATTTGCCCATTTTCAAGGAAAGATAATTAAAACCCTTGACTTCTTCACTTTTGAATTATGATTAAATCTATAAAGCGAGGCAGAAAGGAAAAGGCAATGATAAGAAAATTAGAACCATAACCAAACCTAATTATAAATGGTTATTTCAATTTACTTTGGTTTTTTCCTCTTCCTCTGTTAGGAATACCAATATCACAAAACATGATTGACTCATAGAGGTCTCTTTAGAAACAGAGTCAGCCTACGAAGAACAAAATGGGAATTTATGGAAGCAGTGAAAAAGTATTTGGGCTCTTTTTTATTATCAATTAAAGTTTAAACAGGTTAATAAAAACCAAATTATAAACTTTTAGTGGACACTCATATACTCAGACCCTCACCTTTCCAGCTGCTAGTTAGTGTCAATTACCAATAAGAACACACTCACTAAGCAGTAAGTACAACAGACTGTATGCCCCCGAAGAGATGGACAGCTGCGCCAAAAATTGCTTTACTCTAATGGGAATTTAGGTTCTTGAATGTAAAATATTCTTAATAAAAACATTCCTTTATTATGCTTTCTCTATCTGCTAAATGCTCAGTCAGTATAAGATAGTACTTTGCCTCCTTACTCCCACCTGCCCCCAAATTCTTCTGTACGGGATAATTATTGATGGAATTCCATATGACAATATTATATTTCTTTAAGAGAAAGCTTTCAAGAATCACAAGGTGTATTTAAAAATTGCTCTTTCGGGCTCGGTGCTCATAGATGAGTGATTAGGGTGCTGGCCACATACACCAGGACTGGCAGATTCAAACCCAGCCCGGGCCTGCTAAACAACAAAGACAACTACAACCAAAAAATAGCGATGCCTGTAGTCCCAGCTACTTGGGAGGCTGAGGCAAAAGAATCGCTTACGCCCAAGAATATGAGGTTGCTGTGAACTGTGATGCCCCGGCATTCTACCAAGGGCAACATAATGAGACTCCATCTCAAAAGAAAAAAAAAAAAGAAAAATTGCTCTTTCAGTTATATTACCATTAACCTTCAAATTAATTATGTCTTAGGATGTTTTAACAATAACAGCAAAACAAAACAAAACAAACAAATGCCTACCAAGTGCCTACTCAAGCTCTCAGGGTTTTTCAGCTCATTCAATAAAAGAGCTGAAAAACCCTGAGAAACTTTGGCTTAAATTTTGGTTTAAAACTTAGACTCTTTGTCCTATATTTTTATAGTGACCATACATCACAGGCCATATTTAAGATGAAATTCAGAGCAAAGTGACAGACTCTAAGTATTCCCCTACCTTAAAAGGATATAAGCCCACCCGCTTGAAAAGGACACTGGAGTTCTGCACTATTTGTGAAAATCCAAAAAAAAAAAAAAAAAATCTCTTTCAAAGCTACAGGTTGTAAAGCTTCACAGAAGCCAACTCATATATAACAATAGCTAGCTTTTTTTGATTAGGGTTGTTTAACTGCTTTACCCAGATTGACTTATTTAATTATCACAATAATCCTACAAAG
Source organism: Arctocebus calabarensis (assembly GCA_963573935.1). Taxonomy (NCBI): domain Eukaryota; kingdom Metazoa; phylum Chordata; class Mammalia; order Primates; family Lorisidae; genus Arctocebus; species Arctocebus calabarensis. The sequence goes on from CAUYON010180966.1 coordinate 9,866, forward strand.
TAGATGCTATTTTGATCTCCATTTTAAAGAGAAAACTAAGAGACAGGGAAGGTTAAATCATTTGCCAAAGATCACTGGTGTGCTGGGATTCAAAATACAACATCTCGGACTGTAAACCCTTAATTACCTACCTACCTACCTTTTCACTCAACAAATAAATGATCCCTCAAAAAAATAAGCAAGCATATAAACTATGGATGTCCATCTTCTTTTTCTCTTTTAATGCACAAAGTATATAAAAATCTGGCCAAAAAGTGCCAAATCAATCAACATTCTAAGCTCCCTAATCTATTTAATAGTACTAATTTTTATTTTTATGTAAAACCTGAATCTAACTTGATTATGGAAAAACTTCTTTAAAGTATTCTTCCAGGCTGGGTGTGGCGGTTCATGCCTGTAATCCCAGTGCTTTGGGAGGCCAAAGCACAAAGATCACTCGAGGCCAGGAGTTTAAAACCAGCCCTGGCAACATAGCAAGACCCTAATGCTGCAAAAAATAAATAAATAAATTAGTCAGGCATGGTGACAGGTCCCTGTAGTCCTAGCTACGAAGGAGGCTGAGGCAGAATGATTATGTGAGTCTAGGCCTAGTTTGAGGGTGCAGTGAGCTATGACTGTACCACTGCATTCTAGCCTGGGGAAAGGAGTGAGACCCTCATCTTTTTTTAAAAAAAAGAGAAATCTTCCTTTTAACTGTAACCAACCTATATTAAGGCCAAATGTTTTCCTTACAGACATAACAGATGAATAATCATTTTCCTTAGAACTTCCTAATCCTTCAAACTCTTCTCATTCCTTTTTGTGTCTTTTTTCTATTTCCAAAGTCCATGATCTCTGCCTCAATAAAGCTGATTGAAAAATACTATCACTCGCCTTCCATCTACGTGAACAAATCACTTCAACTCCAATAATCAGAACACCAGCCATTAGAGCTTTGATATTTTCTAAGTTTCTCTTTTTAAAATTTATTTTCCCTTGAAGTCCAATTTTATTGTACTCTTCTCATCCTCCTACATCATTAGTTGTAATTTTACATGAGCCCAATAACTAAGTTTTTTTTTTTTTTTTTTTTTGGCAGTTTTAGGCCGGGGCTGGGTTTGAACCCACCACCTCTGGCATATGGGGCTGGTGTCCTACTCTTTGAGCCACAGCCAATAACTAAGTTTTAATGAACACCTGAATTTCCTGCTGCTGTTCAAATGACTTATTACTATGCAGTGGAATATATCTTTCCTTTAATAGCTTAAATAACAGTCTAAAAATCTACAGATTCCTTAAAGATTTCATGTTCTATGCCACACCTACTTCCATTCTACCAAGTTGTGGTTCGGCAATCATTTTCTCTCCTCATTCTTTATCACGAGGCTGTCTGAAATAAAATTTGAAAATTAGTTAAGGGAGAGGAAGACTACTCACATCAGATTTAGAGGACATATTCTCCTCTGCATCTGAGTCGTTGGGATCCACAATGTCATCAAATGGTGGCAAAGTCGATTTCTTCTTCTCTGACGTCTCACTTTCGATTTTGACCTTTCCCATCTTGACATGAGATTTATCTTTTGTCTGTTTTTTGTCAGCAGAACAAGTGAGTATCAGTGGTGGCGCGCTAGAAAAACTTTTAAATAAAGTCTCTGAGCTACTCTTTTTTCTTTTTTTGGCTGAGAGTTCTTCGGAATCTGAAATGGGTGGCCTTTTACTAGGAGCCTTCTTATCTTGCTGTCCACTGGTGATAGTGAGTAAGTTACTGTCTGGTTTTGGCTCTTTTGACATAGGTTTGGGCTCCTTGAAGGCCATCTTAGGAACTATTTTCTCTTCTTTCAGTGGTTTGTTTTCTTTGGGTTTCTTAGAGGATTCTTTGGAAGATTTGTTGTGATCCCTGGAAGGTTCTTTGAAGGCACTTTTATGTTCTCTGGAGTCTTTAGAAGGTTTTTCCTTGTGCTCCTTCATTAATTTGTGAGGCTTTGAAAAACTGGTACTGCTGCTGCTGCTGCTGCTACTGCTGCTACTGCTGCTGCTGCTGCTGCTGCTGCTGCTACTGCTGCTGCTGCTGCTGCTGCTGCTACTGCTGCTGCTGCTGCTACTGCTGCTGCTGCTGCTGCTGCTGCTGGTATGAATGCTCCTGTTAGGGTCCTGCAGAAAGGGGAGAAGACGGGCATGCTCAGCGTTAGAAGCAACAAACAGCCCAAAGCCAACTTCCTACAGTTATGTCTACACAGAATGATCCTTCTTCAGTCACTCTCAGGTTATCTCTAAAGTGCCAAAAATATTTTAACATAAATCAGCGATCACAGGTTTACAAGTGAGGACAGCTTACGTGAGAAATATAGTGAGAGATGGTTACTAGCAAAGACTCCAACAAGGCAAGATGTTTTCTTAATCATTCAAAACGTGGAGTTTTAAAACAGTTAAATGCAACAGATGTTAACTAAATACTTGTAGAAGATCCAAAGATGGAGAACACATGCCCCCCCCTTTAAAAGAAGTATGGCGTATCTTTGATCGACAGTCATTGTTAAGAGTCGCCTATGGGGCGTAAAGACAAACAGAAGAGGAGGACTGTTTAATTCCATTGGGGCATGGACAGAATACTCATAATTCATAAAAATGTATAAAGGTAACGCCTGAATTAGGTTTTGGAGTATAAGCAGGTAACTACTAGAAAGAGAAGACTTCAAAGGTACTTAGAAGTCAGGGACCAGAATAAGCTAAACCACAGGGAGTAAAGCACAGGTTGTGCATGGAGAACAACGCTCAGCTGCACCACAAGACTGAGGAAGAGGCAGCAAAACAGAGCCCTGTTTCACATATGAGGCCAGGTCATATTAAATTATAAACGGCTCTGCAATATGAAGAATCACAAGAGCCCCCCCACCCAAAAAAACCCCAAGAATTAAAATAAATTTCAGTTTGAGATAAATAGAAATTACTTATATGCTAGCCAAAATTTCATCAGTTAAGGCATATGTATGTCTCCCACCTATTAGGGAAAAAAACAAAAAAGGAATCTATCGGACCCAAGATTTCATCTAACCATCAAATGACTTAGAAAATCTTTAGCGTTACTACAATGTCATCAAGAGAAAAGATGTAATTTCTGCATATTTAATTTTAAATGTTATTAAATTTTTACTCATATAAACACATCAGAATATATAAGCTACATATACAAAAATCTAAGCCTATACTTACCATATGTGTGACCCTGTACCATTAGTAGTAAGAATAAGAAACAGAAGTAAACCTTGGACATGCAAAAACCCACACCAATACTAAAAGAAGAGCTCTTTTGTGCTTACTTCCAACTCCTAATCGAACCAAAGACAAATAAATGCCCAAATTTTCATCTGGAATTTATATCTTTAGGCTTATTATCTTTCATCTCTAACTTACCCATGTAGGCCCAATGATAGGTAAACCAATCCTATATTCCTTAAATATCTAGCAAGGGCTAGGCAATAGGCAAAGGCAATATTTTTCACTAAAATGAATAATCTGCTTATTGGATCTATGCAAAAAACAAAATGCATATATGTATATGAATAAGCATCGAAAGTAATACCCACGATGAAAAATTATTAGTATTAGTGGGGACATGTATTTTGTTTCTTAAAATTTTTGTCTTATTTGCTTAACAACAACAAAATAACATAGACCAAATTATACCATTTATTTTCTCAAGCAATTGGTTTCAAAATTCTAAAAAGAATAAAGTTACCAAGCAAAAACATGCTTTTATGCATCACACTAGATAATTCCTTACAAATCATAATCAGAGATTTAAGAGCAGAATGCTAAAGACAGGATTCACATTACTGAAATTTCATTATTCTATAAATTCTATTATAAGACGTTTCCTGGCATGTTAAGCAATACTATGAATAATTAAAATAGAGTATAATGGACAAGCCAAATTAAGGAAGAACATTTTGAAATCTAATATCACTGAGGGTTTTTTTTTAATTGGTTTATTGACTCACTGAATTTTGGCAATTTGCAATCGGTAGTCTAATTATGGCTCTTGAACACCAAAACGTTGTTTAACATTCAATACATTTTTATGAATATAACTTTTAAAATACAATCTTTAACCTACTGACAAATTTCTAATGTTAAGCATTAAAAAAATAGTAAAATTCTAGCACCAGGGCGGGGAAAAAAGTTTTCCCCCTTTTTCCCCCCTTCTTTGGGGTTCTTTTCTTCCATGGGGTTTTTTCCTCATTTATTAAAATCCTTCTGTAGAACAAATTGGAATTCTTAATACAAGGTATACAGTAGTATCTGACACAACTTCTCGTGTCACAGAAAATTTAAGTCCTTCTCTTAATCACATATATAATATTAGGTACAAAACTCTAAAAAGATAACTTTTTTCCCTATGTTGGTCTAAGTATTTAACATCTCTGTTGCCTTTTCACCCCCTTTAATGAATTTAACACCTACTATTACTTTCTCATACTTTTTTTTTTTTTTTTGAGACAGAGCCTCAAGTTGTCACCCTGGATAGAGTGCCGTGGCATCACAGCTCACAGCAACCTCCAATTCCTGGGCTCAAGCGAGTCTCTTGCCTCTGCCTCCCAAGTAACTGGGACCACAGGCGCCCGCCACAACACCTGGCTATTTTTTGGTTGAAGCCGTCATTGTTGCTTGGCGGGCCGGGCTGGATTCGAACCTGCCAGCTCAGGTGTACGTGGCTGGTGCCTTAGCCCGCTAAGCCACAGGTGCCAAGCCACTTTCTCACACCTTTTAAGGAATCTTGGTAAAAGCAAGTGACCTGACCATTCTTATTGCCTTTCTTTTTTGGATAATTACCACTTCAATTTCTTCAAGTTAAGAAAACCCAAAGTTAAGAAGACAAACGCATTCCATAACAACATCCTAGAAAAATAAAATTTAGGAAACAAAAAGAGGAGAGAATGGTTTCTATGAGAGAGGCAGCACTTTTTTTTGCCCTGGGCTTTTGATAAATGGCAAAGTTCAAATATATGTCACTAGTCTCCACATACACAATCAGGCATTAAGTGTTTATGATACAGAATAAAAGTGTTTTGCTGATTGTCAGCCTATCTATCCCGTGTAGCAGTACACAGGTAAAGTGGATCTAGTCAATGGCTTTTAAAAATTTTTACTGAGCCATTAACCTCAGCATTAAGTGCCACTGAGCAGCACAGACCAATTACCATTCAGTGTGAAGTTTACACATGTTATACAATTCAAATTCTCTTTGCCAGAGGCTGATTAGGACAAACTGAATATCAAGCGCTCCAACCACAAAGAGCATGTGTGCATAATTCAAATCTCAAATATTTAAGGCCAGTGACTATTTAAATGTAAATATACATATATTTGCACTAACTTTACTACCTGTGAATATAGGGTATAGTATTTTATTTCTTCCATTCAGATTCTACTTAATGCTTCCTTGTTTTAATTTTGTCAGATAAAACAGGTGTCTTCAACGTCCGAGCTCTCCAAATACTACTTGTCAGCAACTCTAGGACAACTTAAGAAAAGAAGAGATCATAACTACTGGCCAGAAAAGGTTTTCTGATTATAAGTGGCTTTCAATTTCCATGTTATCTCCACATCTACTTCCCAGAACCACAAATAACTCAAATCTGATTCTCGGCTCCCATTTCTACCCTCTAGGTATCCCTCTTACTTTTGGAGTCTGTTCTACTTTAACTGGTTTCTGCACTGTACAAGATTTTTAGATCAATCACATTTTGTTCCATAAAATTTACATAGGACAAATAAATTCTCCCAGAAAGAGTTTTACTTGTCAAAACCAATAAACATTCCTAGAAGAGTTTATTTGTCCAAACTGCATTTGACAAGCACATTTCCTAGAAACTGTCAGAATTGTGAGGTCCAAGAGGTTATATATATGAAGAGGTAGAGAAAACCAGGACAGTCAAAGATAGGCTTCCAAAACAGAAGCCTTGTCTATAATGTCATTAAACTTAACATGATGAAAATCACAAATGGATGAAATGCCATATGAGACTACACACACATACATAAAGTATAAAAATTCAGGATTTGGGCTTAGGGGTGGATGAGAAAGTCTTGCCTTTATTTACCTTCTGGTGTCAATCCCAAATATTGAGCCCATTTACCTCTCTTGAACCAGTCAGCTCTAGGACCAAGAGGCAGTGGCCTGAAGCTGAAGAATGTGGCCATGGCTTATAGAAATCTTGAGAGAAACCCGGTGCAAGACTTGCTCTGCTCTCAGCTCCAAGTAGATCCAAGAGAGTTTGGGGTTTATTTATTTATGTCTCACTATGTTGCCCAGCCTGGAGTGCAGTGGCTATCACAGGTGCATTAATTTCTCAGCCCACTGCAGCCTCAAACTCCTGAACTCAAGCCATCTTCCTGCCTCAACCTCACAAGTGGCTGGGAATGATGCAGGTGTGCTCCACCTCACTTGGCTTCTAAAGGAGTTTTGCATACAGAAACTGCACTGAAACAGTGGCCTGCTTCCTCTTGTCTGAGGCATTTAATGGAGGGAGAATTCACTCTGCTCCTAGGGCTGGGGAATTAAGGAGACCAGAGGGAAAAATGCAGATTCCTCCAACTATACAGACAGAAACAGAGAACATGCCTACTGCTACAGTGCGGTGGCAGTGAAACAGATGCCCTTTCATCACTTACAAGATTATAACAGCCTAAGGTCCCCTAATAGCTCTACCTGAACTCCACTATAAATACACATACCCAGGGGTGGAAGGAATGGGAGAGGGCAGACCTAACAGATAATCCAGGAGAGAAAGATGAAATATTGAGGTCAAAAGCAGTATGGCTACTTAAGGAGAATCAAGTGGTGTACAAAAAGTAATTAAAAAATTGTTTAAAAAAGCAATAGAAATAGTAGAAAAAAATTGTTTTTTTAATTAAATAAAAATTTTCAACACGAGTAATTTAGTAGTTAAGGGAGAAGATATACTCTAATTAATGGTGTCAAAGATCAACTGAAATAAATTTCAAAGGATAAAATAAAAGCACAAAGAAATAAAAATCATATAGGGAAATGAGAAGAGATTTGACAGATCAAAGCACCCTAATTATCCATCATAAAAAGAGTTTTAGAAGACGCTACAGGAGGAAGAAATAATTGAGATAGAAGTGGCAATAACTATTGCCTGAGCCAGAGCAAGACTTGGTCTCTAAAAATAGACAGGCGTGTGGCAGGTGCCTGTAGTCCCAGCTGCTTGGGAAGCTGAGGCAAGAAAATTGCTTGAGCCCAAGAGTTTGAGGTTGCTGTGAGCTGTGACGCCACAGCACTCTACTCAGGGTGGCAAAAGGAGAATCTGTCTCAAAAAACAAGCAAAAAAAAAAATGGAATTTAGAAGAAAGAATATACAGATGGCAGGAAAAAAAGAATCACAACACAAACATCACACAGTCAGTATGAAAGAAGCACGAGCCAAAATCTAAGGACTCAAACAGGATATGGCCACCACTACATCAAAGGAAAGGCCTTCAGAAGGGATTCCAGCCAAACCATAACCCAATCAGAAAAAGGACCTTTTATTTGTGAGAAGATGATGAGTGGGGAGGAACAAGGGCACAATGTACCTTGTACTTTGTACAGAGTTAAATCTAAATGAAAAACAACATGTAGAACATAAATGTCTGTACATAATAAGTATGAAAATGCCATGAAAGAAATGTCAACCAGTTCGATGAAAATATTTCCAATTGTATATAAACCCAGCAAATTGTACCCCATGCTTGCATTTAGGTACACAGCCATGATTTAATAAAAAAAATTAAAAAAAAAACATGAATATGTGACATAAGCGATCCACAAAATTCCTGACACAGAAAAGTCTAACAATCTGGACCTAAAAACACTAGCTTATCTCCACAGAAATTTAGGAATGGAACAGGAAGATTAGAGTGTCAAGGTGAAGAAAAATGATGATGTCTTTTTTCATGTTACAGTGGAAGAAAAACTGGATTATGGGCATTTGAAAGAGAAGGCAGCCAGTAACATAAAGAAAAAGTGCAGAAGAACTCCCACGTAAACAATGAGAAGAGAGGGAATAAACATCAACTTCAAATATTAGCATAATTAAGAAAAATGAAAAAACTCACAAATATTAAACAAGGTAGAAAGAAAGTAACAACATCAATTATCACTCATAATAAAAATGAAAGAACTGAATTCCCCCACAGAAACATAAACTATCAGATGGGGCCAAACAAACAAAGGTCAGATATCAGGGTGGCCATAAAGTTGTAACTATTTAAATTATACATGAACTTTATGGCTACCCTGAATATTATATAAACAGGAGACCCTCTGTAAGTTGATCATTGAAGGGACTGTAACAAACTGGTCAGCACACAGAGGTGGTCACCGTAAGGAACCAGGTCCACAGGTGCATGTGCAGTCTATGGAAAGTAGTCAGCGTAGGGAGGTGGTCAGCTATGGAGGTTTTACTGTGTATTATTTGTGAGAAACATTTAAAAGCAAATGATTGATAAAAGTTTATTTTTTTTTATTTTTATATTTTTGGACGAAAGGTCTTTATTGGTGGGGGAAGCTGCAGAACAGCATTAAGGAGGCAGGGGGAGAGAGAGAGAAACAGGAGAAGAGAGGAGAGGAGAGAAGAGAGAGAGAGAGAGAGAGAAAAGAGAGCTGATAAAAGTTTAAAGGAAAAGGAAAGCCCAAAAAATAATCAGCTAAGTGCCCCCTAAAGAAAACATAAGCACCGTATCAACATCAGAGAATGTGGAATTCAAGGTTAAGAGAACCAAACAGCATAAACAAGGTAAAAGCTAAATTGTATAAAGCAAAATGTATTTAACGCTTGAGAAAAATTTGGAAGCTATTTAATTTAAACGTATAACCAATACATGTTTGTCATAAATGTATAGATCTAATACACCAAAATGTGTATAGGAATAATAAAATGGACTAAAACCCACAAACTGATTTAATAATTATATACAAAACCTTCTATCTGTAGAATAAAGCTTAAAAAGTTTATATGTGTTCATAGAACACTGCAAAAATCAATCATAAGGTATCATAAAACAGACTTTAAAATGTCCCTTTTTAAATGTTTGTATAGATTGTATGAGTTGATCATACTCTAAAAAAATTAGAAAAATAAAAAAAATCATCAATCAAAAGAAAACAAACTAAAAGGCACTTCCTAGAGGAATAATCTAGGGGCACAGAAAAACATATGCCCAAAAGAAACTGTATAGCCTTTATTACATTTATTAGTTAAAAGATAAAAGACAGCATGTAGGGAGAGGAGAAGAAACCAAGCCCAAACTCTCACATTCATGTCTTTAGTACCAGAAAAAGTCGGAAAAGATCCACAAAAGGTACAAACCGCGTAATACCAAATATACGGAAGAAAGTGAAACAGGTTTCACCAACATTAAAACCTTATTTCTGTAATTGTCCAATGGCCTTATGTGTACATTTAGTGTTCAAGTACTAAGAAGAAATTTATCAAGTTAATTCTGATTTAAAGAAATTTTAAAACCTTTTCAATATCAACTAAAAGAGGGGAAAAGCTCGTCTTGCAATTACAATTTCTTGAAATTAAAATCATGATCTGCCATAAAAGGAAGAAAATTAAATGAGTAGTTAGCAATTTGTAAATATTTCAAGATAGGTAGGTAAATACCAGTAGGAACAGCCAGGTGGTTCAAAGCAAGACAGAGGAGGAGGGCGGCACAAGCGGAGGGGTGGGGCGGATGACCGCTGGTCATATCTACGGTCTCTTCAGCACAGCCTTTATTCTATATTGAAAATCAATATTATAAGACAATAAAATTGTGGAACAGAAACATTTCAACCACGATTAGTTGAGTTAATTTAAAAAAAAAAAAAAGAAATGAAAACTTACTTAAACACCAAGATTTATAAATAGAGCCACCAAGACCCTAAATACTTTATTAGTTTCTGGGCAAGAGACTAAAGGACAGGTGCAGAGAAATGACACTGGATAACAACAACGAGAGTCTTTTACTCAATAACAATCTCAGCGACCAGTGCAAAATATTTATATACATACAAGTTAGAAAACGGAAAGTCTGCTGTTATGGGACACTACTCTATGGAAGGTTTTACTAGTTTTGACTTTTTAATAATGTCTCATTTTTTAAAGTGATATTCAACCAGTCAGGGAACACTATAATATACCCCCATAGCTCAGGGGGAAAAAGAATGAATCCATTTTGGCCCATTGAGGGAAAAGCAGCAGTATTACAGAATTGATAAATCACATTCTTAAATGCCTCAGTTTGCCTGCATCTGTAAAGTACTCGAACAATACAGGTCTAACCACACTTAGGAAAACACAGATAAGTCTGGATTTCACACAAATGACAAAGGATGCAGCAATCAGCCTATCAGTTAAGTATGAACCAACACATAACATGAAAGAAGATCAAACTGCAATGTTGACCATTCCGGGAGAGAATCTAGACAAGAATGATACATTCCTCTTAGCCCCACCTGGCTGTGAGTTCTGCCAGTTTTTATTTTATTAGGACAGATTTGGTTTAATAACACATGCAAAGATCAATTACATTTGGGAAGTAAAGAAGACCCACCTGAAAACTTTATTTAATTTTTTTTTACACAGAGTCACACCTTGTCACCCTTGGGAGAGTGCTGCGACATCACAGCAACCTCCAATGCTTGGGTTCAAATGAGTCTCTTGCCTCAGCCGCCTGAGGAGCTGGGCCCACAGGTCTATTTTTAGAGATGGGGGTCTCACTCTAACTCAGGCTGGTCTCAAACCCCTGAGCTCAAAGCAATCCACCCACCTCAGTCTCTCAGAGTGCTGGGATTACAGGATTGAGCCACCCGGCCGGCCTGAAAACGTTAAAGAGGAGATCAATATGAACTATTCATCTGGTAGCAGGGTGGAACAGTGGGAGGGACAACGATGGTGATGGCAATAACAGTGGTTAACAGCTTACTGAATGCTTATTAGTTCAGACTCTGATGCAGAAGTTTCATCATTACTAACTCAACAATCTTGTAAAGTAGCCATTATTAGCCCTATTTTATAAGTGAGGAAACTGAGGCACAGATACCAATGTACGCAAAGACACATATGTAATTAGTGATAGAAATAAGATTCAAGCGCAGGTAGTCTGACTCCAATGTCCATAGTCTTAACCATTATACTTGTATCAGAAAAGTCTAGTTTCACAATTAACTGTCAATCTTGCCAACATAACCTGATCTGGAAATGAAAGAAGGATGGATAGAACAGGAAAGGGTTGAACGACTTTAAAAGAATAATCAAACAGGCCTGTAGTTAGGTACTAGTTCCCATAGAAGGGGTCCAGCATGCTATTTTCTGGTAGGCGGCAAATATAGTCAGCCGTCTGTATGTGACGGTTCCTTATCCACGAGTCCAACCAACCACAGATCAAAAATATTTCAGAAAAAAATAAATAAAATATAACAATGCAAGATTCAAAAATGACACAAAAATACACAGTAAAACAACTATTTGCACAGCATTTATGTTGTATTAGGTATTACAAGCAATCCAGAGATGTAAATTATACAAAAGGATGTGCCTAACTTTTAGATACAAATACTATGCCACTTTATATAAGCAACTCCAGCATCCACAGATTTTGGTACCCACAGGGGTCCTGGAACTAATCCCCTATGAATACTGAGAGAAAAATATCATTTATTTTGAAATCAGACTCTTCCTCTACACATTGCAAGTGAGTTAGACTTTGAACCTTTGTTACCAAATAAATATTTCAAAGGTGATAGACTTATTAAAAGAGTTGTATTAAGAGGGGTTACATGCTATTGGAGAAACAATCTCTCCCCTGGAGAGTACATGACCTCTAATAAAACAGGTAAGATATTTCTCTTCTCACAAATATTTTCAAAATCAATGTAAAAATATGCCATACTAGGTAATTTAACATGACAAAAATGTATAGTGCTCAAATCAAATAAATGACCACCTTCAAAAATGGTGCTGGGGTTCTTATGTCACTACATAAGAAAACCAGAGGATACTACCAAGGTCCCTATAGGAGGGAACCAGGAAGATACGGAATTTGAGGGATTTGGCACAAACACAAGGCGGCAATAAAGAAAAACATTTCTTTGAAGCTACAAAAATAAATAGCTGTGCAAGAAAGAAAATCAAACAAAAAGAAACATGTTAGCTGGGAATAAACACTTTACCTAGTTGTAAAAGTAAACAATGTTTCCTGATTTTCAACTTTTAGAAGTTAATCTACTCAGTTCCACCACTCACTCACTGTGCAACTTACATTTCCTTTTCCATTCAGGTCAGTTTGTGATTTCAAAACCATAATATATGTAAAATGCCTGCATATGTATATGTGTATTTATTATGAAAAAGGTATAAACAATGTGCCTGTCACATGATAGACGTTTTTGATGACTACTTTTTCCATACTACTATGGACAATCATAAAAGACTTATCATTTTCATTACACAATATGTTATCAATCTTGACAATGTAAAATTTCTGATGGACAGGAGCAGAGAAAGGAAACAAACTTTAGTATACCTTGTCTTTACCCTGAGAATCAAAGAGACATTGTCCATAGCTGGTGAAACAAGAATATACATTCAATATCTAGAAAGTATAAAAAACATGTAGATAATATAAAGGTATCCAAAAAGAATTATACATGGTGTATATTAGGAAGAAAAGAAGATGGAACAAAATGGGTTAGATCTCGTATAGAATATAGTTTGGAAACTTTGGGCAGTAACTCTGGAGTTTAAAGACAGAAAAAATTACTGTGGTTATTTCCAGGAAGTGGGAAGGAGATCATGGGAGATGAGAATACAGGACTTTTGCTTTTTGTTAAACATCTTCCTTTGCTATTTAATTATTTTAAAACATGTACATACATTATTTTGATATAAATTTCTTCAACCTCACAAAGGTACTTTTACATTCTCTCTCTTTTCATGGGTATATTTGCACTTCAGAGATTTTATGAACAAAATTTTTGTGAAATAAATTTTGCATTAGAAAAACATTGGTCAACTACGTGAATGATGTCTTCCCGTGTCTTAAAAAAATTTCAGTTTTCCTTCTGATGTTTAAATGTTACATTTCTGTTTTTGAGCAAGCTACAATCAAACACCAAAGCTACAGTTGTAGCTTGACACTCAGATTGCATTCTGAGTTTTATATATTTTACTAATATCATTAATAGAAGATGAAAATAAAATAAATTAAATGGAGACAAATTGAAAAAAAATTATTTCAACTCTGAAGTGAACAGAATTAGTAAATTTTCATTTCCATAACCTTCTGTTCAAAAGCATTAAAAGTAAATCCAATAATTCTTAAATATTGAAAATATACTGAAGCATGTTTTCCACATTTCCATGGAATGTTTCCATGAACATTTTGCATGGATTTGCAAAAATATTCAACATTTTACAAAATAATATTACAAATAGACATTTTAAAAGCATTTTAAATTATTTTCTTTCTTAAATGACTAGTTTCAGCTAGTTTGTATGTGACTTTGGTTTCAGAATCCAATTTCATTTAAAATTCTCTTATTTACATACTATTTCATGACTTGGTATGGCTTAAGATCTAAATTATAATTAAGTACTATTAACAGTATGTTATATTTAGAACACTGCAGTTTCAAGCAAACTTCTGTTTACTGCGGTTTGAAACTAGAAACTCAAAGTAATAATTATATCACTTCTCTTTCTAGGCTTATGTATATTTAGCCTTGTACAATTTCTGCTTCCTTTAAACAAGCTTAAAAATTCATTGGTCAGATCATTCCCGCCCTCTTGTTTACTGAACTGGACTTCGGATAATGAGGCTTGATCTGCAATTGTCACAGAGAATAGTCCATCTTCAATGTATACTACCAATCACAGTGGAGCAGCTGGAAGTATCAAATGGAAAACAGTGCCTAATACATAAAAATTCAATAAATGTCCTGCATAAACTAAAAGCCCAAAGAGAGACACAACTGAACAATGGGAAAATCAGGTTTGTGCTATCTTGTTATTTTCTCTCTGTGATAATTCAGCACGTATTTACTGGGTCTCCGGAATATGCAAAAGACAATGCTGAAACTGTTAGATCTATTACGGTTTCAGGGCAAATAACCCTTTTGGTTTGGACAATATGGTGGACCTCTTTGGGAGCTTTTGCTATAAATCAACTAGATATTAGAATCACTTACCACAAATTTCCTCGTCTCTAGCCTTATTTAAAAAAAAAAAAGGGAAAACTCCAAGAATTAAGAGTACATGAAAGATAAATAGAAAAGAAGAAAAAAGAGAAGGAAGAAGTAAAAATGTGAACGACAAAGAAGCAAGAAGTCATTGTCTAAAAAGTGCATACTTGCCTATGTCCTCCTGGGTTTAAAAAGTCCAAATCTGGGGCCTACAGCTCATTTGGAGACCCAAACTTGTGAGTCTCACAGAAACCCAGAGACCGCTAGCGGAGAAAAAAACACTCTGAATTTAGGATTCCTAAAGTTTATCTAAATCAAATATGAATTCACAATTTTAAAATATCCTTGAAGAGAAACAAACCACTATGATCTGAGTTAAAGAGCCTTAGGGACCTCAAATATGGAAATCATCAGCTACAGAACATAAAATGTATATGAAGTGTAAAAAGGAAAAACACTGGAATTCAAAAAGTGACCAAGCAATAAGAAATGAATAACAATCACCAAGCCATTGAAAAGAAACAAAGACAACTTTATGGGGAGGGGCAAGGGATACTGCTGGAATCAATATCTCAATGGATTAAACAGAAGCTTGAACATAGCTGAAAAGAATTAGTGAACTGGAAGATAGATAGGAATAAACTGCCAGAATACATACAAAGACACGGCAAATGGCAAATATAAAAGCTATTAAGAGACATGGAGAACGGAATAAAAATAACAAGTATCTAATCAGCAACGTAGAAAGAATGAAAAACACAGGGATATAATGGCTGAGAGTTTTTCCAAACGTTAAAAGTCATGAATCCACAGAAAGAGTCAGTTTAATATAAAAATAATGGTAAACGCATAAACTAAAAGAAACTCACTGCTACACAAGGAATTGAAAATGAAGAACACCACAGACAAAAGGATTGTAAAGCAGTAAGAAACAAGACATCGCCCATTAGAAAAAGAACAAGTAAACTGGTAGTGTGCTAGAGCCAGCCGACGGAGGCCTCACGAGAGCAACTGTTTAATTTTCAGGAATTTTGCCAGGCAGTTTTTAAGCAATAAATGTACTGTCTAAATAAAAATGTTGAAATTAAACAAGGCCCAGGTCATTATTTTAAATAAGCAGAAAAAATATTAAAAGCAGAGGTTAAAGATAACAAAACTCATCGCCTTCTAAATATTTGACTACCCATTATTACTAGCTATATTTGTGAGGTAATTATCTCTACTGTATCAGGATGGTGGAAATACTTCATAATTATGTGCTCTTCTCAATTCTGCAATAACTAAGACAATATGGTGAAAGTATTTACACCACTTAAATAAGCAAACACCAAAAATCAAGATTTCCCCCACCCTAGGAAGTAATTGATAAATTAGCATAACTCTGATCAGACTGACACCAAACATCATAAAAACAACAGAAATATATTTTCAGGGTGGAACCTGTGGCTCATTGGGTAGGGCGCTGGCCCCATATACCGAGGGTGGTGGGTTCAAACCCAGCCCCAGCCAAACTGCAACAACAAAAAAAATAGTCAGGCATTGTGGCGGGTGCCTGTCATCCCAGCTACTTGGGAGGCTGAGGCAAGAGAATTGCATAAGCCCAGGAGTTGGAGGTTGCTGTGAGCTGTGCAACACCACAGCATTCTACCAAGGGTTATTAAGTGAAAAAAAAAAGAAAAAGAAAAATATTTTCAAAGTGTGTAAAGTAAATGACAACCTAGAATTGGACAACCATCAAAAACACTTTTCATAATAGAAGCAATAATCAAAACTCACATCTATTTAAAAAAAAATGAGAGACTTTCAGTAAAAGAACCTTTACAAGATTGGCTTTAGGAATAAAGAAAATAAATTTAAGAAGAAATTATGGTAATATAATTAAGCAAAAAAAATTTTTTTTTTTTTGCAGTTTTTGGCTGGGGCTGGCTTTGAACCCACTGCCTTTGGCATATGGAGCCAGGACTCTACTCCTTTGAGTCACAGGCACCTCCCTATAATTAAGCTAAAATTTAAAATCTTTTCCATATTAAAAACACACACAAACACTCCAAGCATTTGGAATTGTAAAGACATACTTTCAAGTAATTCACAGTTTAAAGAAAAAATTACAATGGAATATTTCAACTTCATCATACTCAATAATAAAAATATACTACATTAATTTTCTAGAATGTAGTACTTGGGGGAAAAATTTTACCCTCTAATGCTTACTACATGTGAGCAAAATAACTGAAGATTAATGAACAACAACATGATAAACTCAAGCAAAAGTGAAACCATATTTTTTGTAAATGAATAATCAACAAAGCCTAATGAAAAGAACTTTGAAAAGGACTAATGAAATTCACAATCCTCTATGAAAGATTTATCAATCTTAAAACAGAAGAGAAAGTACAAATAAACAATAGAAAGAAAAAAGGATATATCTATACGAGTACTGCACAGATAAAATAGATAAAGATATTATAAATAATTTCATCACAACAAATAAGAAAGCAGATTTTTAGGAAATATAATTTATCCAAACTGACTCCCCCAAAATCAAGAAGAGTCCTTTATTAATGTTAAAAAAGGAGTTTACAATCTTCCTACAAAGAAAAAATTAAGTCCATAGCCTTTCAGAAGCAAGTTCTAGGAAATGATCATTTTATTTTTATAGAAATTTTTCTAAATAGAAAAGAGGAAATATTTCCTATTTTATGTAGTTAATATTATCAAAGCAACATATGGCCCAATCTAACTCAAGAATATAAAGCAAACAATTTGAATACAATGTTTTAATATTAGCACAATTAAATCAATTGGTGGGACAGAGACCTAATAGAACAAGACCCAATTGGGCTTAATCCAAGAATTCATAAGTAGTTTAGCAACACAAAAATGCTTGTCAAGCACCATATTGACAGCTTAAAAGAGAACAAAACCATCTGTTATCTCAATAGATATGAAAAGTTATCAGATAAAAATTCAAATCCATCAATGATTTTTTAAAGAGCAAATAAAATTCACTACACAACAGGACTAGGAAATAAATTACTTAGCTTGATAAAAGCTAGCTATAAAAATCTCATGCAAAAAGCACTCTAAATGGTGAATTAGTCTTCTTAAAAACAGAAAAAGTATGACTTTTATACTGTTGTTCCTACTAACTCAGGATGACAAAAGGCAAGGGGGAAAAAGGATAGAAAAGTTGAAAATAAGGACATATGTCATTATTCACCTATGATTGTTTACAGAGAAATACAAAAAGACCTATATAGAATGAATAAAGTTTAGTAAGATAGTTAGTACACTGCATATTCACACATCAGCAACAAACAGGTAACTAATGCTCTGGTTAAAACAGCAATAAAAAATATATAAAGTACCTAGGAATAAAGAAAACAAAACTAGGTTGACTTTTATCACAAATTTAACACTTTAAAGACATTAATGAAAGCTTAAATAGACAGAGAGACTAGGTTCATGGATAAGAAAATTCATCATCCACAGATTCAATGTAATTTCATTCCAAATCCCAACAGAGTTTTTCAAAGAACTTGAGCCAATTGTAAAATTTATATGAAGATTTAAAAAATGACGAAATAGAACTTGTCATGCCATATGATACTTCCTTCTGAAATGAGAGTAGTTACAATATAGTGGTAATGCTGCAGAGATCAACTGACCAATGAACAGAATTGTGAGTACTCCTCAACAGACTCACAAATACATAAAAGTCTCATGTTTGACAGGGTAGATCATTGGGGAAAGCATAAGACAAATCAATAAAATATGCTGGAACTGGTTTTCTATGTAGGAAAAAATTTAAATTAGACCCTTACATAAAATCCCATACATAAAATCCCTTACATAAAATCCCATACATAAAAAGACCCATATATAAAATCCATTCCAGATGCTTGAAAATATTTCAATGTTAGACAAAACTTTAAAAATATGCCACAAAAAAACTTCGAGAGAATATCTATATGACCTTGGGGTATAGAAGAAAAGATTAATTGGGACAGAAAAAGAATTAAACATTTTTTAAATTTTAATGATCACATTAAAATTAAGAATTTCTATCAAAAGATAAAATAAAAAAAGGCACTAACTGAACGAATCAGGAAAAGGTATCAACAGTAAATATAATCAACCATGAACTCATATTGCCAGCATATAAAAAGACCTTTAATAAACAGAGAAATGAGCAGAAGGTGTGAACAAGCACTTCACAGAGAAAGAAACATGAATGGCCACTGAAAGACATTCTGCTTCATTACTAATAACTGAAATGCAAAAGACACAATTTGATGTGCCTAGTAAATGTGCACAGATGAACAAGTTTGTCTAGAAAACAGCAGTAGAAAGAACCTCTCTGTCTATGCTGATGTGAGACTCTATAAATTGCTATAACTACTATGTATAATAACATAAAGCTAATAACAAAATAATGTAAAGGTAAACAGTTAAATGGTCTATGATCCAGTAATTTTTATCCATAGGTATACAACCTAAAGTATCACTCCGTATTTATCCAAATGTGGTTAGCAGTTCAGCACTGTTAGTACTACCTAGATGCTTCTTAAAGATTCAGATTTTTAAGCCCCACCCCAGACACCTACTGAATAAGAATTTCTGCAGCGGAGCCCAAGAATCCTCATGTTGGCTAACTCTCCAGATGATTCTCATATGCCCTAGAATTTGACACCCCCACTGACTTAAAGCAGTGTTATTTAAGCTAAACAGACTAGAAAGCAATACAGTGGATTGTATCATTTGTAAGTCAACCTGTATAAAATAAAACAGATTGAGTTCCGCATAGTAAAGGTAAGCAAAGCTTGTGAAATTTTTGTCTCATTTGTTGAGATACATTTATGTATATGAGTACTTAGTTATTAAGGAAAATGTATTTCTTACTATGGGTCACAATCATAAAAACTTGAAATCTTGCCTGGGTGCAGTAGTGGAGACACACACAAGAAAGTCTGTTATTATAAAAACCAAATAAAAAGCAGTAATCTAGCTATCTAGATAAAAGAGAATGGATACACAGGTCATTATATAGTTGCTCTGAGAACTAGATACAGCAGCAAAATAAATAACTTTCAATAACAAGGATATATCTTACAGCACTGTGCAATTCAAGTCATGGAAAATCACATGTGGTATTATACCATTTTCATAACAATCAAAATAAGCAAAGCTGAACAAACTGAAGAATACAAGCATTTGTAGAAAAACCAAGTTTAAAAGCTCAGGACACTTAATACGAGTAATGAGATGTAGAGGAAGCAAAACAATGGACCAGAAGATGTATACAGATAATTTGGTTCTAGTTATGTTCCAATTCTATAATTGGACAGATAAGTGTATGGTATTTGCTTTATAATTCACACACAAAATATAAATAATCCTCACATACCAACTATGATCTAACATTTTTATCTTAAGAAAAACTCAAAATACCTGATGTCAGAATCTTATATAGCAGTAAGAGAAATTTACATTCAGATTCTTATTATTTATTAGCCGTTATGAGCAGAGCACACACATGGTCTCACTTAATTTTCTTGTGTAGTAGATACATGGTCAAGAATAGACAACCAAATACATGTTAAAAGAATAAGTGAATAATATCACTTACGTTATTAAAAAAGAAAGAGTTTTTATGTATTGTAGTTCTGCCTGTAGGAGTTAGGTGAAATAACACAGATGATTAAGCATGAGAGTTACTGGTTCTAGTCTTACCTTTTCTACATTCTACTACTTATTATCAAAAGTATCAGGAGAAAGATATGTCAAATCACTATTTTCTATGGAAGTGTATTTGGTCAAAGGTATAGAAACAAACAAACTATAGGGCAGAGTGAGCTAATATAACATTTTTGTGTTACTAGAATTTCCATTTTGCCCTTAAAAGTAGATTTAGCTATATCTGAGGCACATACAGGGTGGGAGGAAAGCAGAGGTGTCCTAACAAGAAAAGAAATTACAAAAGCTAAAAGATAATACAAAGAACAACAACAAAAAAAACTACGACACATTCACTCTATGCACTTTAAGAAGAGCTACAGTTTTAAGAATGCAAAAAGTCAAAATTTTTCTTCATTGAATATATATTAATATAAACAAACACACTTGGAAAATGGTTGCCTTACAAAATTATTACTATCCTCCCAAAGAAGTAGTTTCTTTCACAGGACTACTATATATATGCTTTTTTTTTTTTTTTAAATTTGATTCTCTGCTGCATCCCTATAGCACTTGGAATAATAACTGACCTGTAACAGGTTCTCAGTAAGTATTTGTCTTTGAATTAATTTATACGTTATTGAGTATTTAGTATATAGAAGGCACTAAGGAATAGCACATCAAACATATTACAGTCCTCACACACACAGAGCTAATACAAGTGATTAAATAAAAATAAATCATGCCTTTCTTATTCCTAAACAATTCAGTATGAAAACTATCAGGTAGAACCAAGCAAAGTAGGTCGCAGCAGACACAGAGGTGATTAAAGGAGGAGGGGCCTGCTCCTCGCAGAAATGGCTGAACATGAACAGTACAAAATGAGCTAGAACATCATTTTGTAACAAACAGTACAAAAGATGTCAAACAGGATACAGAAACCAGAAGAAAGAGGTTCCCACTGGCCAATTCAGGACAACTTTAGTATGAAAATAAATAATGATAGTATGAAATAAATAATTATAACCCATGGAAAAAATTCATACTCATGAGTCCATGAGGATAAAAATAAGAATAAACTTAAGTTTGTAGAGGAATGAGATATTTACATTTTCTCAACGTATCCCCAAAGAAATATTTATTATTACAAAGAGAAGGAAACCAAATTTATAGTTTACTGGCAGATACCCTTTGAACCAAGCGGAATTAACATCAGCAGTAATGGCTCAATGGAAATCACGATCATGTGATGTGGTGCGATGAGAGAAGCCCAGCATCTCTTCTTCCATATTACCGCCAAGGAGGTATAATTGGACTCTAATTATGAAGAAATGCCATATAATCCCAAGTTGAGGGTCATCTACTATATAATTGACCAGAAGCATTCAAAATTTTCAAGTTTATGAAAGCCAAGAAAAACCAAGGAACTATTTCCAGCAAAAGAGATAAGACATGACAAGTAAATGGTATGTATGATTCTAGACTGGATCTTTTGGTATAAAAATAAAGGACATTAGGGTGGTGCCTGTGGCACAAGGAGTAGGGCACCGGCCCCATATTCTGGGTGACGGGTTCAAACCTGGCCCCAGCCAAAAACTGAAAAAAAAAAGGACATTACTGAAACAATATGTAAAACTTGAATGGGGTCTGACAATGAGAGGTTGGTAATACATCAATGCTAATTCCTGACTTTGACAGTGGTATTGCAGTTATATAAGAGAATGCCCTTGTTTGTAGGAACTAAACACTAAAGTATTCGGGGATAATGGACATTGGTGTTGGTAACTTATTCTCAAGTGATCAGGAAAGAAAAGTCCTTTGTACTCTGCTTAAAATTTCTCTAAAGTGTGAGACTATTTCAAAAATTTTTAATTGCTGAGTAAATAAATAGCATTTGGGAGAGCCCCGTGCTTCAGTTGTGCACAGTGGACCCTGGAAAGGGCATTTAATCAGAGTGTGCCCACAAAGGTCCTCAGTCTGCTTCAATTTGTTCCATTTGGCTCTCTTGCCAAGAACCCATAACATACTGAGCAAACCTAAATTGCACCATATTATATTGTTCTTCCAAGAGGAATCTGAATACCAACTGAAAGGAACCAAGGCTTCCTTATACAAATTAGATCTGTCAGCTAAATCAAGGCTTTCCTAGGACTACAGATAATGAAAGGCAGTGGTTTGCTTTCAAAAATGCCAAATATGGTTGCACTTCCATACCACACACAAAAGGCAAACAAAGAAAACCCTGCCACATCTGAAGGCCTGGGTTCATCTCCTCTCAACTAAAACACATTGTCTCTAGGATGCCCAGGTAGGCCTAAGCTCAGGAGTTTGAGACCAGCATGAGCAAAGTGAGACACCATCTCTGGTAAAAACAGAAAAACTAGCCAGGTGTTGTGGCAGGTGCCTGTTGTCCTAGCTACTCAAGAGGCTGAGAGAAGAGGATGGCTTGAGTCCAAGGGTTTAAGGTTGCTGTAAGCTATAATGCCACAGCACTCTACTGAGGGAGACAAAGTGAAACTCTGTCTCAAAAAAAATAATAATAAAAGAAAGAAAGGGCAGTGTATTTGGGAACAAGCGTCCTATGGCTTGGGAAAATCAGCTCCACTTGATAGACTCTGTGATAGATGCAAGATAATTTTACATACATACACTTCTTTACACAGAAGATTAGCTTTCTAAAGCAGAAAACGGTGTTTTTGCCATCCCTGGTCCTTAGCAGACCTCAGAAATTGCTTGGGCTAGGATGGGGAATGCGTCCAATAAAAGAGTTTCCAGATTCCCACTAAAAGAAGCAGATGTCTTAAAAGTACCACATCTTTTTCTCCTAAAGGCACACCAGGGCAGTTGGTTAGAAATTTCTCTTTGTTTTCTTTCCTTTTTTTAAAAAAAGAAACTAAGCTGGATTATTTTAGTCCTCTGAGAAGATGAGAGTTTATTCTTCCACAAAAAGTGACCTATGGTTATGACTTGGTATAAAGCTAAATAAAAACAAAAACAATTTGGTGTTCATTCATTGTATACTCAGAATCTGACATTAAGTGTGGCCCATAGGAGGTAATCAAATATTTTAAAATGAAAAGTATTTATATTTCCTCCAGATAAGACTAGCACTAAACTAAAAAAAATGCTACTTGGACAGAAATTTTTAAATTTGTTTTATTAAACGCTAATAGCTACGTAGGCAGGGGGTAGGAGGAATGAAGGGTGGGAAACGTATATAAAGACAGGAAGGTACGGGGTAAGATGGAGGAAGGCCTGTCAAACTTGATTTTCAGAAGCAAAGACATCAGTTTTGTTCAGGGAACTTCAATCTATAAATCAAGAAACAAAAAGATAAAAATCTTCTGCCAAAAGTCTTCCAGGACTTGAAAAGCATCTTGAATTTGTGAGCCTGACTTACCTGTCCTTGATTCAAATATTCTCCATCATTTTTTAGTCATGTATCCAGAGGATTATCAATGATTATGGGGCAGGGAGATAACTTCAAGAGGCCAAAGCAGCTCCCCCAAAGAAGAGAGAGCAAGTCGGCCACAGCAAGTGTATTGATTCTGAAGTCTATTACCACCCTGCTTTCCTACCCAGAGAAAATACTTTGCTATCTGAGCACTCAAAGAATCACCATCACCCCATCCCTCATGACTTATTTACATCTCTTCTTTCAAAAACCTGGTCCCTTACAAAGTTATTTCTTGACATGATTACAGGCTTTTTCATATGCTGTTTGATGTTGGCATTAACAACTTCTAAAAACCACTTCTAAAGTCATGCATATCCTTGCTGTTCAACTTAAAAAAAATGACTCCAAAAATTATGCTTGCTTCTAATTTATGGAAAATGAAAACTTAACCAATCTCCACAGATAGGCTGATATTGACTTTAGAAAACCTTAAGGAAGGGGATTTCTTTTCTTCTCTTTTTTTTTTTTTTTTTTTGAGACAGAGTCTTACTTTGTCACCCTAGGTAGATTGCCATGGTGTCATAGCCCACAGAAACCTCACTTTGTCTCCCTCAGTAGAGTGCTGTGGCATTATAGCTCACAGCAATCACTTGGGCTCAAGTCATTCTCTTGCCTCATCCTCCCCAACAGCTGGGACTACAGGTGTCTGCCACAACTCCTGAGTATTTTTAGAGATGGGTCTCCCTCTTGCTCAGGCTGGTCTGGAACCTGTGAGCTCAGGCAATCCACCCATCTCAGCTTCCCAGAGTGCTGAGATTACAGGCATGAGCCACCATACCTGGCCCCAGAAGGGGAGATTTCTAATTATCATTTTCTCCGCACAAATGTCATTTTCTGAAGCCAGAGAAATAAGGGGAACGTCTGTCTCACGGATAAAGTCAGGCCAGGCTAGGGGACAGTGTGGATGGAAAGGTCAGGAAAGCTGGACCCTGGAAAAGGAGTATCATGGACAAAGAAACCAATCCCATCTTTGTCGAGCATAGGAATGCGGATCTAGGGAGAAAACACAGAAGGGGCATAAGGGAACTAAGATTCAACCAGAGCAACTCTGGAACCCCTGTGAGGAGTCAGATTAGATAAAGTGGACCACAGTGGAAGGCCGTTATATTAACGTGATCTAGAATATTCCTGATTTGGAGTTCATTGTTGCTATCTTTGCCAAAGTATCCAAAATTCAAAATTATCAGAAAGGGAAACATATTTAACCTTTACCTTTAAAAAATAACAAATCACTACCCTTTCGGTAAAATTCCCTACAGCAAGGGCTACATGACTTAGTTGGTCTTGCAGTTTTCGCAGCCATCTTTTCTTTGAAGAGTAGGGCTGGTATCTCAGCCACTGGCATTTGAAATCCCTGATTTAGCACAACAGTCTTATCAGAAACTCCTTTGGTCCCTGTGCTTAAACCAGATCTTTATAAGACATCGCTTAATGCAGGGTAACCATGTCACTGGCTCAGAGCACAAGGTAGAGTGACAAAACAAGAGGTCAACTAAACTCTGAGAGGGAAAGGTTGTTCAAAACTGGAATATTTTGAGAATAAATTTTCAAGAAAGCTTACTTTATTATTTTCCCAGATAATTCCTGTCTAGACTAACTCAGACAAAATCATTTAGTTTTAACACCAAAATCACCTTTTTTTCTGTACCTATAAATACTGGCACTGCAAATGGTTGTCCAGATGGTGCCCTGCATAGGATCTTAGCCAATGGGATGAGGATTAGCAGAAATTCAGCTATGCTATGCTGGCTACGCCATGTTCTTTGGGCTGAGACTTCATAGGGTGGGAAGAGGTGGGAGCATTTATTTTTAATTTGCCCAAAGGCACCCGGACACCATATGGGTAGACTTCTGTCTGCATTACCCACACAAATCCCTATCCAGAGATACCGAGAGTTCATGCAAAGACTGAAAATTTGTAAGGTCAACTGCATTTTTATTGTACCCCTATTTTATTCTAACATTTGAATGGAACAGTTTGTTCCATGGATAGGGCATCCTTACTTCAGTCTTTCCATTAATAAGGACTGTTTATATTTAACCATTTCACACTACCCACAGGCCCCCAATCCACCTTATTAAGAGAGGAAAGGCAATAATGACATTTACAAAGATAAAATACAAAATCTACATCCACAATAATCTATATTAAAATCTAAATCTTTCTAAAAAACGGATCTACCACGACCCATTCAGTCACAAAACAACTAGACCTTCATACTCCTGTACTGTCAACCCCATTAAGAGAAAAATCTCAAATTTGTGCAAAATAATTCTTTCGTTCTTAATGTTGATATAATCTTTAGGTATTAAGCCAATAACGTTAATCTTGACAAGCAGAGTGTCAAAAGGGGAAACAAAAACAAAAGCAATAGAACACATTACTGGTAAATTCTTAACAAGTAAAAAGTTTACATCAATTTTCTGAGGTGTGAGGACATGATTTAGAAGGATAAAAATAAAGTCATAAAGCTTTAAGACTATGCAACTTCTGTGTAACATACTAAATGCAAAATATAGACATTCAGTGTGACCTTACCTAAAACAACATAGGGAAAATACTGACAGAGGTTATAGTCCCTGGAGAGGATATAAAGAATTATCTTCTATTCTTCTTTTTTCTTTTCCAAGAAGTCTACATTTTCCAAAGCTAGCACACTTTTATTCTAAAATCAGGGAAAAATTAGATTCCTTCTTGAAGCTAAAATGTGTTCTTTCTACCAGAACACATTATTATGTCAAATCCTTGATATAGAAACGTTTTATTTTCACCTTTCAAGGTAACAAAAACTGTGGTTTACAACAAAGCATAATAAATCCATAGGAAAAAAAGAGGTCATTTCAATAAATAAAACAATTACTTGCTGACTCCTTAACTATCTACCCACATTTTATTTAATAATCTCAAGTGGGAGGAAGGAGATATTACGCATACTCTAGATTTGTACCAACCTAAAACCTAAGGTAAATGAGCAACAGATCCAAGAACTGAATCTGTGCCTTCAGTTATCTAATCAAACATTCTTTCTGTTACACCACGGCTATGTCACTTGTGTTGATAAGGATTATTATATTAAGCCACCTACCATCCATCTTTCCACACTCCCTGAAAATGAACTGCAAATTCAAGAGTCTCAGAATTTATTTTTTTAAGCTTCTACCTTCAGGTCACAATCACTATCAGGTTTTTGTCGTAACTCATGGAACAACAGCAACAAGGATAAAAAACAAAATCAGAAAAAAGCTAAGTGTGGCAGCTCTCACCTATAATCCTCACATTCTGGGATGCTGTGAGGCAGGAGGATCACTTGAACTCAGAAGTTCAAAACCAGTCTGAGCAATAGCAAGACCTTGTCCACAAAAAAATAGAGAAATTAGCCAGGTGTGGTGGCAGATGTCTGTAGTCCCAGCTACTGGGAGGCTGAGGCAGGAGGATTGCTTGAAGAGGTTGCTATAATCTGGGCTCAGACCATGGTCCACTAGCCAGGGTGACAGAGTGAGACTCTGTCTCCAAAAAAGAAGAAAATGAAAAAAAAGTTAATCATAGCCTCCCCTTTTCTTACTTGTTGCCCCTTATCTCAAAAAAAAATGTATGAACCCCAAAATTCCACTGGGACACTCAAAATAGGCTACTCCATTCACAAACAACCCCCTACCACCACCTTAGAAGGGAATGAAGCCAGTATTAGATAAACTTTGTATGCAGCTTTGATACAAGTACATAAAAAACTAGTACCTGAGCCAATATGCAAGAATTTGAATCAATAGTTCTCATAGTTTTATATTTAAACAGAGAATTATTTATTTTTTAATTTAAAAATTCTCCAATATTCACATCCTTTGTTTCCCCTTTTATTCATGTTTTATTTCAGTGGCTTTCTGTGCCCTGGTAGCAGGAGCGAGGGGCAAGGTTAAATGACAGCTGCTTTCAGGTATCACAGAACTTCCTTTTAAGATTAAATTAAGGCTACCACGTTAAGAACGTCCTACATCTCATCAGCTAAACTGTCACTGCTAGGAAGTCTGCAGAAAGAAGCGCAGCACACTTTTCAATACCAACAGCTTTGCTTAGAACACACTCTGGGAACACCTCCCTGTCTCACTTCTTTGTTTTTTAGCCTTCGCTCAGTTTATGCAGTAATGGTACTTAAGCATTGACCTGAGTGAAAAGAATATCCCTATTTTTTCCCTCTTCACTTAAAAGGTAAATAGGTAGGTTTACTGTATACTTCAGATATGTTCTGTGCATATTTCAAAAGTCTGTAACTGTCCTGCAATCAATTTACGTTGCTTTCACCATATATTAAGTCATAAAACCACTAAATAGGTTGGGTGACATAAATAATTTTCTACTTATCATGATCATGCTTTCCTTCAAAGAATTTATGAGACAAATGTTACATTTGGAATTAAGGCTTACAACTTTGACATTCTATTTATCATTGATATGTATGTTCTACTTTCATGATTTAATTTTCCAGGGATGGAGGGAGTAAGGGGAGGCAGCCAAAGAGACAGAAGAGCAGAGAAAATACCAAATATGACAGAAAATTAACTTCTGGGAAACAGCCACATAAATGAGGAAGCCAGCTTGATCTTCCATTTATTAAATAAATCACCTTTTATCAGTGCTGTTGAAAAACAGAAACATTCTTTTATCTTTTGAGACAGACAATTACAGGATAATATATCAGAAAATTAAAAAAAAAAAAGCATACTTATTCCAAAACAAATATCCAAAAGTCCAATGAAGTTGTCCAGTGACAGCCACTAAAATAATCTTCTCTGTATTATTTTCTTTGAGTTATTTTTTAAAATAAGTACCCAGCTATCCATCTCTAGGCACTGTCGAGATGAGTTTGCCACAAAAGCCACTTATATTTTTAGAAGCCAAAGTCTTGACAAATCAGTTCCTAAGAACATAATTTGTTACACATCGAAAGCCTGAAAACACAGACCTTGGTTACAGAGGCTTCCGTATCTTTTTGTAACCTTTCCAAATGTAAGTATGTGGGATGAGTACCCATAAATTTAAGTCAAAACCGAAACACTCAGAATATTTCCAATTTAAAATACATTAAAATGTGGTCTTTGAAAGGAAATGAAAATGGCTTTAAGCATATGAAAGGTTGCTCGTCATCACTCATAAGAGAAATGTGAATTAAAAATGAGATACATTCATCAGATTGCAGGGGTGTGGGGCGAGGGAAGACCTTCATGGGTGTGGGGTGAGGGAAGACCTTAATAAATCACCTTGTGAAGAAGCAGGCACTCTTAATACTTTGTTGGTGCAAGCATAGAGTGGTATAAAATTCTTGGCAGGAAATCTGTAAATGTCTACTAAAATTTAAATTCTGCTTTGCTTCGGAACCACATCTCTGCTCTAAGGAAACAGACATACCCATCCATGTACACAAAGAACTATGTATAATAAGTTTATTTACTACAAAATTGCTGGTGGCCTAGTAGAAAGCTCCTTGTATGTCATTTTATACTGTGTGCATTTACATATTCAAAAAATTTAAAATTTGAGGGAGAGATAATGTGATCTCTACAGTTTAGAAATTACAAATGTTCTCAAGTCCCCGACAAAGGAAACACTAAACCACCTTCACAATATCCATTGCAGATCCTTGCAATATAATGCTGTGTTCCTGCAGCTTGACACAGATGCATTAGTAAACGCTCCTTATCATAAGATTCCTTTGGCCCTTTAATAACCAAAGCCCCTTGCTGGAGGTTCTCTGAATTCCATTTCACAATAAGCAATGTTTCAGAAAGATTCCAATTTATTCCTTGCAAAACATACCATATATAAATGTAACTGTCACTCTGAGAAACAGGACCACATTATGCTGCAGACTTAATACAGACTGAAAGCATGTTCCCCATGTCTTCTCCAGCAAATCCTGCCAAATGGGCGTCTGAAATGTCCTATTGAAACAGGTGGTGTCTGAACAGAATTGGATTTCTGCCTATAGAAACCCTAGTTTTAACAACTGCTGTGGTTAGTTTTAATTTTCAGTCCTCAAAATTAACTGCTTACCAGTGATTCAGAAATAGACTGAACAACATGTTTAGACTTTGCCCAGTTTAACTGAGGAAAGGAAGAAAAGAAAGGAGAAAAGGAAAAGAAAAGAAGGAAAAAACCACACGTATACACACATGCTCTCTCACACACACATCAACATCCTACCACCATCCCATAATAAAGAACAGAACTGGCTGGGCACAGTGGCTCATGCTTGTAGTCCTGGCACTCTGGAAGGCAGAAGGATTGCTCTAGGTCATGAGTTTGAGACCAGTCTGAGCAAGAACAAGACCACACATCTACTAAAAACAGAAAAAATTAGTGGCTATGGTGGTACACACCTGTAGTTACAGCTTCTCAGTAGGCTGAGGCAGGAAGATCTCTTGGCCCAAGAGTTTCAGAGGCCACTATAGTCTACCAGTGTGAGACAGCAGGACTCTAACTCCCAAAAAAGAAAAAAAAAGAAAAAAAACAACCACAACAAAACCAAAAAACAAACAAAAAAAAACAGAATCACAGCAGACCACTTGATCACTTAATTTCCAGGCTAGAAAAGGAGAACAACTGCAAAATAGACTCAATTCTCCAAAGATGTTTGCCTCTTTTAGACTATCTTTGTGGAAGCACAAGGATGCAACTCCCTTGCTTGGTATATTACACTATTACACATGACACCATCTAAGGGAACAATAGTTTTGAGAAGTCTTTAATCTGCTGGAAATTGAGAATTAAGAACAATGCTAAGCATAATTTCACCAGGAAAACTTACATCTTACAAAATGATATTCCAAGAAGACCTGAAGTTACACTTTATACAAGCAAAATACAAACAGCCAGACTATAAATTCCTTGAAGAAAGAAAGCACAGGCTAATTTTTAAACACAACACAGGTCCATTAATGTACTAGTCACGCTAAATGGTGTTACGTATGATTTCCTATGAATAAATGTACAGCAGCTTACATGAAATAACAAACTTTTTTCACTGTATCTTCAAGTGCCTGATATAAACATGGTTAAGCATCTGTTGATCAAGGGAAAAAGAACCAAGACCCTGGACATCTACTGTGTGCCTCACACCATGGCTACACCTTCCCTACACAGAGAACAGGGTCATGTTTGTTTCATAATTGAGAAACAGATTTTTAAAAAATGCAATGACTTTTCCAGGGTAACCTAGCTGGAAGATAATAGAGATGAAGTGTTTACCTAAACCTGCATAATTTTACTTTTCCAGTTGTTCCACATTCCCTCCCAACCACAAATCCAGAGAGAGAACAACACAAATTAGCAAAATGATGAGTTTTAGTAACATGATATACAATATCTGATATACAGTATTTCTTTGCTTTGTCAACACTCAAAAGAAAAGCTCATCTTCTTTCATCCACTGTCTTAGCAATGGATGTCAAATTCTTCAGTATTGTTTTTCAGTTATGACTGAATTCCAGACACGAAGAAGGTGTTAAGTAAAATCATCTATT
The DNA here is from genome assembly GCA_963573935.1 of Arctocebus calabarensis. NCBI lineage: Eukaryota > Metazoa > Chordata > Mammalia > Primates > Lorisidae > Arctocebus > Arctocebus calabarensis. The sequence goes on from CAUYON010180966.1 coordinate 40,723, forward strand.
GTGATTATAAGCCCTTTAGTCCCAACATCCTGATGAGAACAATTTGACAATCATAGATCCCAAAAGGGATCTATCAGTTAATTATTTTAAATGAGAAATAAACAAAAATATCTCAATAAAATGGAAAGGTGCTTCTTAAAGATGTAATTTGGTCCTTTTGCTTAAAATTTAAAGACAGATTATTTATTTGTCCTTGCCCTGAAAAGTTTATTGCTTATTGGCTTGGCACCTGTGGCTCAACGAGCGAGGGCACCAGCCACATACACCTGAGCTGGCGGGTTTGAATCCAGCCTGGGCCCGCCAAACAACAATGACGGCGGCAACCAAAAAAAATGGCCGGGCATTGTGGCGGGCGCCTGTAGTCCCAGTTACTTGGGAGGTGGAGGCAGGAGACTCACTTGAGCCCAGGAATTGGAGGTTGCTATGAGCTGTGATGCCACAGCACTCTATCCAGGGTGACAGCTTGAGG
>CAUYON010180971.1:0-67856 GCA_963573935.1 Arctocebus calabarensis
AACATTGGGTACTATGTGGGCAAAACTAAGTGGTGGCTCCCAGACCTTGCTACATGTTGGATCATCTGGGGATCTTTAAAAAATACTCCTGCCTGGCTTTAACAGTAGCCTGGTAAATGTTTAACAATCAGCTATCTAGGAAAAAAAAAAAAAAAAAAAAAGCCTTGATTTGTAGCCAATGTCCATGGTGCAAAAACTTGATTGATTTCAACCTTTCAATATGACACCACTGAAGGCAGAGTTAGGAAGAGGTGCGCATCCTAGGCTCACCAGAGCAGTCTGCTTTAGTATAGCAGGGGTGCCTGGTACCTCTCCCCCCATCACCACTGAAAAGGTTTGGGGTGTGGCCTGAGCATTAGGATTTTTAAAAGCTCCTCAGTATTCTCTAATGGGCAGCAAAGTTGGAAACCATGGGCTGGGGGGCCTCATAATAAGGTCCCAGAAGCAAGAAACAGGCCACTTGTTTGCCTTCCAGTGACAGCTGGGTTGTAATGCTGTCTCTTCAAGTGGTACATTTTCTCTCTGCAGCAAGCCTCCATGGAAAACTAAATCATCAGCAGAAGGTTGCTTGATGGTCACGGTCTCAGAACATCGGCTGGGGTCAAGGGGAGATGGGATTGTGGAAGGAAGGCTGGTAGGAGATCCAAAGAGCCAAGGCCATTGTGTCAAGGTTATTGTCCACTCAAAATTCCTGGGGGGGCCTAAAATACTAATAAATTCCTGCTCCAAGACATCTCTCCTGGGATGTCATTATCTTTCCATTAAAACTGTCTTTATTCTGACTGGGTGGCAAGCTGCTTGATTTGCTTAATTCTTAATTGTTATACCTTCAGCTCTGCTGACTGAGCTCTAGTCAGTTTGATTGAAATGTACCAGGGCGGCGCCTGTGGCTCAAAGGAGTAGAGCGCCAGTCCCATATACTGGAGGTGGCAGGTTCAAACCCAGCCCCAGCCAAAACTGCAAAAAAAAAAAAAAGTAGCACTTTGGCTCGGCGCCTGTGGCTCAGCGGGCTAAGGCGCCAGCCATGTAAACCTGAGCTGGCGGGTTCGAATCCAGCCTGGGCACTGCCAAACAACGACAGCTGCAACACAAACAAAAATAGCCGGGCATTGTGGTGGGCGCCAATAGTCCCAGCTACTTGGGAGGCAGAGGCAGGAGACTTGCTTGAGCCCAGGAATTGGAGGTTGCTGTGAGCTGTAATGCCACAGCACTCTATCCAGGGTGACAGCTTGAGGCTCTGTCTCCAAAAAAAAAAAAAAAGAAATGTACCTAAAACCCTGTAGGGGAGGTGAGGGAGGAATGACTTTCTTGTACAGTTAGCTGGCTGGGCCCCTCCTCTGGCTTCCCGCAGCCCCGTGTTTATTTATGTCCTAGCATTTGTCACCTGGCCTTGCAGATGTTTACTGTCTGTTGCCTTTGCTGCTCTGGGAGCTCCCCAAGGGTGGGGTCTGGGCTCCTATTTTTCTCTGCTTCCCCAGTGCCCAATGTCTGCCTTTAAGCCAAAGTAAATCAAACTCTTTCATCCCATTATGAAGCACTTTGAACTTACTTTTAAAAACACAAGTAAAAGTAAAAAAAAAAAAAACCACAAGTAATTCATGAAGAAATTCTTGTTTTTTATTTATGTATTTATTTTTATTTTTTACTAAATCATAAACACATAGATCATGTATATATTAATGCATTGATGGGGTATAATGTGTTGATTTCATATAGAATTAGGAACACTTACATCACACTGGTTAATATGTACCTCATCTGTTTTACTTAGTTATTATGTTAAGACATTTATACTCTATACTAATAGATCCAACATGTACCCTTGCATTATGCACCATTGGTGTGATCCCACCATTCACCCTCCCTCCATCTGACCTCCCCCCTCCCTTCTCCCCCTCCTCCCTCCTTCATCTTGGGCCATAGTTGTGATCTATTCTTCATATGAAAGTGTGAGTGATTATAAATTGGTTTTCTAATAGTACTGAGTACACGGATATTTTTTTCTTCCTTTACTTTACTAAGTAGGATATGTTCCAGCTCCATCCATGAAAACATAAAAGAGGTAACGTCTCCATCTTTTTTAAGGCTGCATATTCCATAGTATACATATACCACAATTTATTAATCCATTCATGATTCAATGGGCACTTGGGCTTCTTCCACGACTTGGCTATTATGAATTGCACTGCAATGAACAATCTGGTGCAAATATCTTTGTTATAAAGTGATTTTTGGTCTTTTGGATATACACCTAGCAGAGGAATTGCAGGATCAAACAGCAGGTCTACTTTTAGATCCCTGAGTATTCTCCATACTTCTTTCCAAAAGGGACGTTATTAGCTTGCACTCCCAACAGCAGTGCAGAAGTGTTCCCTTTTCTCCACATCCACACCAACATCTGTAGTTTTGTAATTTTGTTATGTGAGCTAAGTCTTATGGGAGTTAGATGATATCTCAAAGTGATTTTGATTTGCATTTCTCTGATGATTAAAGATGATGAGCATTTTTTTCATGCATCTGTAGGCCATGTGCCTATCACCTTCACAGAAGTTCTGTTCAAGTCCCTTGCCCACAATGAAATGGGATCACTTATTCTTTTCTTATTAATAAGTTTGAGTTCTCTGTGGATTCTGGTTTTCAAATCTTTATCAGAAGCATAACCTTGGCTCGGCGCCTGTGGCTCAACAGGCTAGGGCGCCAGCCACGTACACCTGGGCTGGCAGGTTCGAATCCAGCCCCAGGGCTCGCCAAACAACAATGACGGCTGCACCCAGAAAATGGCCGGGCGTTGTGGCGGGCGCCTATAGTCCCAGCTACTTGGGAGGTAGAGGCAAGAGACTCGCTTGAGCCCAGGAATTGGAGGTTGCTGTGAGCTGTAATGCCACGGCACTCTACCCAGGGTGACAGCTTGAGGCTCTGTCTCAAAAAAAAAAAGAAGCATAACCTGCAAATATCCTCTCCCATTTTGAGGGCTATCGGCTTGCTTTACTTACTGTGTTCTTGGCTGTGCACAAGCTTTTTAGTTTGATCAGATCCCAATAATGTATTTTTGGTGTTGCTTCAATTGCTTGGGAGGGGGGGTCCTCCTCGTAAAGTATTGTCCCAGGCCAATTTCTTCAAGTGTTTCTCCTGCACGCTCTCCAGGAATCTTTATAGTTTCATATCTTAAGTTTAAATCTTTTATCCAGTGAAAGTCAATTTTTGTTAATGGTGAAAGGTGTGGGTCCAGTTTCAGCCTTCTACAAGTTGCCAGCCAATTCTCTTAGCACCATTTGTTAAATAGAGAATATTTCCCCTACTTTATGTTTTTGATGGGCTTATCAAAGATCAAATGACAATAAGTGTCTGGGTTCATCGCTTGTTTCTCAATTCTGTTCCATACATCTACCTCTCTATTTTTTTGTGCCAATACCATGCTGTTTTCATCACTATAGATTTATAGTATAGTTTGAGGTCTGGTAGCATGATTCCTCCTGATTTGTTTTTATTTCTGAGTAATGTCTTGGCTATTTGAGATTTTTTCTGGTTCCATGAAATTCTTTTTTTAAAAAAAATGCAAAGGCCCGGCGCCTGTGGCTCAATGGGCTAAGACGCCAGCCACGTACACCTGAGCTGGCAGGTTCCAATCCAGCCCAGGGCCCCCCAAACAACAATGATGGCTGCAACCAAAAAAATGGCCGGATGTTGTGGTGGGCACCTGTAGTCCCAGTTACTTGGGAGGCAGAGGCAGGTGACTTGCTTGAACCCAGGAATTGGAGGTTGCTGTGAGGTGTGATGCCACAGCACTCTATCCAGGGTGACAGCTTGAGGCTCTGTCTCAAAAAAGAAAAAAAAAAAAAGCAAAGTTGACTATTTAAACAAAACTTTCCCTCCATCCTTTTATCTACTCTCCTCCAAGCTAACCACTATGGTCAGTTCACGGTGCTTCCCAGTCAGACCACTTTACATGTATTTGCACACTCACATACACACACTTTTAGAAATGTATGAGATTTTGTGTGTGTGTGTGTTTTCAGAAAGAGTCTCACTTTGTCACCCCAGATAGAGTGCTGTGGTGTCATAGGTCACAGCAACCTCAGACTCTTGAGATCAAGTGATTCTCTTGCCTCAGCCTCCCCAGTAGCTGGGACTACAGGATTTTTAGAGATAGGGTCTCACTCTAGCTCAGGCTGATCTTGAATCTGTGAGCTCAGGCAATTCGCCCCCCTTGGCCTCCCAGAGTGCTGGGATTATAGGCATGAGCCACCTTGCCCAGTGTGTGTGTGTGTTTTAAGTACACCCTATTATGTTACACATAACAGCTTTATAAAATGCTTTTTCACCTAACAGCATATTATGGTGATCCTTTCATAACAACCTATTTTTTTTTTTTTTTGACGTTTTTTGGCCAGGGCCAGGTTTGAACCTACCATCTCCAGCATATGGGGCCGGTGCCATACTCCTTTGAGCTACAGGTGCCGCCCAACCTATTTTTTTGATCTGCTTTGTTCTTTAGAAGGCTGAATTTAAAAGGGGACCTTGAGACAGGATTTAAGTGCAATTATTTTGTGTGGGAGGTGATCCCAGAAAATAGGGGAGTGGGGAAATGAGATAAGGAGGGGAAGGAAGGCAATATAGGGTGTTTTATCAAGTAAGCCATCAATGTAAGTAAAACCAGAGCTCAAGTCCACAGGGAAATTCTAGAAGCCAACATGCAACATGATGGTAGGACATTTCTACCTGAAGAAGGCCACAGTATTTATCTATTGACTCTCATCTGCAACTGAAATAAAGAATAATATTTCTTTAGGATAGATGCCTACAATGGGTCCATCCAGCACACGATGTTTCAGGGCCATTGAGTCCCAGGTACTTTTGGTCTGCCATACAATGACCAGAGAGAGCTCTGGGGATAACAAAAAGCCTTTAGCCAAGGAGCTGTAGGTGCTTTCATTTGGGTTTCCATGTCAGCAAACATAGACATAAGTCCTAGGTCCTAAGGGTGGGCTCTGACAAGGGCTGGCATGGAACAGATGTACCTTACTTACTTCATTAAATTCCCTCCCATTTATGTTACTCATGTTTTTTACAAACAAGGCTTTAAGAAGTGTTCCCATCCATGTTCCCTTATGCACCCATGAAAATATTCCTTTAGGATATTCCTTTAGGAGTCCATACAGTATATAATGTTTCTCTTTAATTTTACTCTCCTGGGTTGGATACCTCACTGTGACCTCTGAACTCACTACTGCCTAAGGGCACTCATCCCGGATCCTTCAATCTTCCCCTTTCAGGAACTCTTTTAAGATAGAAGAGATGAGAGCATCTAATGTCTTTGCTAACTGCCCTGTCTGAGATTCCCGTGGCCTCATCTATTCCCCTCCACAGGCTATCCCTATGACTTTATCCTTATCTTCTGCCTTCAAAATCTGTTGCCGCTGGTATATTCAGATCGTGAGCATTGCTCTAGTAATATAAACCAAATTTTGGAGTAGTGGGCTTCTTCTGCGTGGTCAGATATTTCACCTCTGTTCACCTGCTGAAGCCATCATTTCTCACAGAGTGCACGTTCATAGTTACTTGAGATTGGATCTTGCAATCTTTTTTATACAAGGACAGAACTACGAATTTGATCCAAAATTTTAATTTCACCTTTTAAATCAAATTTGTGGAGCTGTAATTTACATCCAAAGCATATTTTAAGTTCAAAGAGTTTTAACAAACATCCATATCTACTGTTGGAGAGCGATCCTTATTGTGGTTAATCCCTCCCACCCTTGACCCCAGGGAACTACTTATTGGCTTCCCATCACTACAGACTAGTTTTGTCTGTTCTGTAATAGAATTGTATATAAATGGAATTATATAGTACACACGTAGTGTAAAATTTATAGAACATTTTTCTTTCACTCAAAACGTTCTTGGGATTCACCCATGTTGTTGTACGTATCCATAAAACTTATTTTTATTGCTGAATGGTATTCCATAGGATAGAGGAATTTGTTTACTCATCTATCAGGTGATGGACATTGGGGTTATTCCCACCCCTTGGTGATTATGAATAAAGCTTATAAGCATGAGTGTACAGGTTTTGTGTGGACATGTGTTTTCATTCTCTTGGCCTCGGAACAGAATTCCTATGTCATAGTATAAGTGTATGTTTAACTTTATGATTCATAGCCAAACTATTTTCCAAAGTGAGTGTCATTTTACATTCCCAGCGATATATGAGAGTTCTAGTTCTAGACTATAGCCTCATCAACACTTGGGACTATCGAGTTTTTGTTTTGTTTTATTTGTTTGTTTGTTTTGAGACAGAGTCTCACTTTTTTGCCCTCAGTAGAGTACTGCGGCATCGTAGGTCGTAGCAAGCTCAAACTCTTGGGCTCAAGTAATCCTCTGGCCTCAGGTTTTCTTTTCTTTTCTTTCTTTCTTTTTTTTTTTTTAGTAGAGACAAGATCTCACTCTTGCTCAGGCTGATCTCCACCTCCTGAGCTCAAACAATCCACCTGCCTCAGCCTCTCAGAGTGCTGGGATTACAGGCATGAGCCATTGCATCCGGTAGGACTACAGTTTTTTTTTTAATTTTAGCCATTCTAAAATTCATAAATATATTCTAAAATATATTCTAACCAAGCACAGTGGCTCACACCTGTAATCCCAGCACTCTGGGAGGGTGAAGAGGGTGAATTGCTTGAGCTCATGAGTTTGAGACTAGCCTGAGCAAGAGTGAGATCCCATCTCTACTAAAAATAGAAAAATTAGCTGAGCATTGTGGTGGCAACGGTAGTCCCAGCTACTTGGGAGCTTTTTTTCTAGATTCTGAAGGATTTTCTAATATTATTAACCTGTAAGTAAAACATTTTATTTTTCCTTTTCCAATATTTAGCCTTTTTAATTATTTTTCTTGACTTATTACATTGGCAATGACTGACAATGAACAATTGAAATGATGAGAATAAAACTTTCCTGCCTTCCTTCCTTGTCTTATGCCCAGTCTTAGGAAGCAGTCTTCTACCATTTGGTCTTTCAGCATTAAGAATTATGTTATTGGCTTGAGGCCAGGAGCTCAAAAATAGTCTGGACAACATAGGAAACCCTGTCTCCACAAAAAAAAAAAAAAAAAATGGTGTGGTGGTGAGCACCTTTAGTCCAGTTACTTGCGGAGCTGATGTGGGAGGATTCTTCAAGCCCAAGAGTTTGAGGTTGCAGTGAGCTATAATCATGCCACTGTACTTCAGCCTGGGCAACAGAGCTGGACCCTGTTTGTTTAAAAAAAAAAAATGCTGCTGTTGTCAGGCTTTTCATGGACAGTTTTTAATCAACTTCAAGTTCAAAATATTCCCTTTTAGGATTTCTTTTTTCGAAACAGGTTCTTGCTCTATTACCCAGGCTAGAGAGCATTAGCATCCTCTAGCACATAACCTCAAACGCCTAGGCTCAGATGATTCTCCTATCTCAGCCTCCCAAGTAGCTGAGACTATAGTCACAGGCCACCACTCCTGCCTAATTTTTTTTATTTTTTGTAGAAATAGGATCTTGCTATGTGTCCATGCTGGTCTTAAACTCCTTAGCTCAAGGATCCTCCCACCTCAGCCTCCCAAAGTGCTAGGATTACAGGCATGAACCACTGCACCCAGGCTTCCCTTTAGTTTTAACTACAAGTATTTTTAGTTTAAATGGTTTATATTATACCATGCTAAAAGATGTTGGTCATGATTCTCTTTTCTCTAGTAATAGTATGTAGAGAGCATGGTTTTAGAGTCAAATGGACTTGAACTCTGCTACTTTCCAGCTGTGTGACCTTGTTTAAGTGTTCAAGTTTTCTATCTTTTTCTTCTTCTTTTTTTAGAGAGGGGATCTTTCTCTGTTGCCCCAGGCTTGTCTCAAACTTCTGGGCTCAAGTCATCCTCCCACCTCAGCCTCCAGAATTGTTCAGATTACAGTTGTGAGTTACCACCCGTGGCTAACTTCTCTATCTTCAACCTCAGTTTTCTCAATTTTTAAAATAGAGATTATTGCTTTATTTTTCAAGGTTACTGTGAATGGTATTGAGTTTGTTTGCATGTGTCTGACACATGGTAGACACTCAAAAAATGTTATTATCTCTCTCCATCCCTTGCCTTCTCTTAGTTAATATGCTTTTGATTTCATAATGACATTTACATTGTCTGCCCAAATGTTCACAATAGGGTTTTTCTTAGTGCATATTGGTCATATACAAAGATCAAGATCTCATCTGTAGATGATGACTTCTCCATAGATCACAGTAACTTGTAAAATCCAATCAGATGCTTCCCTCTGCTGACTGCAGATTCCATAATTATTTCCAGGCTCAGATTTCATGGGATTAACATGTCCCAACCACTACAAAAACAAATGTCCTGCTCTAAATGATACCTAATTATATCACGTTCATTGCTTTTAATAGTATATCCAAAAAGTATGATTCACAAGTCTTGGCTCCACCTCAGATGTTCAGCGAATCTTTTTTATTTATTTATTTACTTTTTTATTGTTGGGGATTCATTGAGGGCACAAGAAACCAGGTTACACTGATTGCATTTGTTAGGTAAAGTCCCTCCTACAATCGTGTTTTGCCTCCCAAAGGTGTGGCACACACCAAGACCCCAGCCCCCTTGCTCCTTCCCTCTCTCTGCTCTTCCTTTCCCCACCCCTCTCTCATTCTTAGAGAATCTTTATTGTTAATCTATACATGTGTTTTCTAGGCCAGGCACGGTGGCTCATGCCTGTAATCCCAGGACTCTAGGAGGCTGAGGCGGGTGAATCTCTTGAGCTCAGGAGTTTGAGACCAGACCGAGCAACAGTGAGACCCTGCTCTCTATTAAAAATAGAAAAACTGGCTCGGCGCCAGTGGCTCAACGGGCTAAGGTGCCAGCCACGTACACCTGAGCTGGCATGTTTGAATCCAGCCTGGGCCCGCCAAACAACAATGGCTGCAACCAGAAAATGGCCGGGCATTGTGGCGGGTGCCTGTAATCCCAGCTACTTGGGAGGTGGAGGCAACAGATTCGCTTGAGCCCGGGAATTGGAGGTTGCTGTGAGCTGTGTGATGCTACAGCACTCTATCCAGGGTGACAGTTTGAGGCTCCTGTCTCAAAAAAAAAAAAAAAATAGAAAAAATTAGTGGGGCATCATGGCTGGCACCTGTAGTCCCAGCAACTTGGGAGGCTGAGGCAAGAGGATCACTAGAGCCAAAGAGTTTGAGGTTTCCGTCAGCTAAGATGATGCCACAGCACTCTCTCTACCCAGGGCAACAGAGTGAGACTCTGTCTCAAAAACAAACAAACAAAACCCCCCAGACAAGGCAGGGTGGGTGGCTCAAATCCCGGCACTCTGGGGGGCTGAGGCAGGTGGATTGCTTGATCTCAGGAGTTCCAGACGAGCCTGAGCAAGAGCGAGACCCCATTTCTAACAACAGCAACAAAAATGGTTGGATGTTGTAGCAGGTGCCCATAGTCCCAGCTACTTGGGAGGCTGAGGTCAGAGAATCACTGGAGCCCAAGAGTTTGAGCTATGAGGACTCTGAGCTCAACCCCAGGGTGACTAAGTGAGACTCTATCTCAAAAACCAACAACAGCAAACAAAACTTACATGTGCCTTCGTAGGCCTGGAATTTTCTAGCTCTGAGCACATCAGGCATTAAGGATACTGGGCCAAAAAGTGTGAAAATGCTGTTTAACTCCCACAGCAGTGATTCCAAAAGCCACAGAGCAAGTGTCTGATGAAGTGTCTCACACAGACCTCTGTAGAACAAGAAATATATGGATGACTTTGAGTTCTTCATAAAGCTAAATGTATTGTCCCTTATTCTGAGTCTCTATCTCTCCTGCCCTTTTTTTTGAGACAGAGTCTCACTTTGTTGTCCTTCGCAGAGTGCTATGGAGTCATAGCTCACAGCAACCTCAAACTCTTGGGCAAAAGTGATCCTCTTGCCTCAGTTTTTCATTTTCATTAGAGATGGGGTCTCACGCTTGCTCAGGCGAATCTCGAACTCCTGAGCTCAGGCAATCCACCTGCCTTGGCCTTCCCAAGTGCTGACTTATAGGTGTGAGCCACCGTGCCCATGACCAGCCTTTCCTGCCTTTTTGGCGTGAAAATGTTTATATGTTGTTGTTTTATGATGGTAACGATTTACTCTTCTTACTCATATACTAAGTTAGCAATCTTATCTTAATCAGCCACACCCCAGCAATTTTTTTTTTTTTTTTTGAGACAGAGTCTCATTTTGTAGAGAGTGATACTCGGTAGAGTGCTATGACATCATAGCTCACGGTAACCTCAAACTCTTGGGTTCAAGCAATTCTCTTGCCTCAGACTCCCAAGTAGCTAGGAGTACAGGCGCACACCACAACGCCAGGCTATTTTTTAGAGATTAGTATAGTGTGCTCTTGCTCTTGCTCAGGCTGGTCTCGAACCCATGAGCTCAGGCAATCCACCATTCTCGGCCTCCCAGGTGCTGGGATTATAGGCATGAGCCACCATGCCTGGTACTCACCAAATTTTTAAAAGTTACTGGACTGAGGCTTGGCGCCTGTAGCCCAATGGTACACCTGAGCGGGTGGGTTCGAATCCAGTCTGGCTCCGCCAAACAACAATGACGGCTGCAACCAAAATATGGCCGGGCGTTGTGGTGGGCGCCTGTAGTCCCAGCTAATGGGAGGCAGAGGCAAGAGACTCGCTTGAGCCCAGGAGTTGGAGGTTGTTGTGAGCTATGATACCACAGCACTCTATCCAGGGTGACAGCTTGAAGTTCTGCCTCAAAAAAAAAAAAAGTTACTGGACTGAGAAATAGTAGAGTCTATTTTCCAGTGGACCTCAGTATGCCTAAATTTGCATCTTGGTAATAGATTGCCTATCACTATTATTACTCAGGGCAACTATGTATCTGCTCAGAGTCACTTCAGAATTCCATCCTATAACCAGGGGGGTGTTGGCAGAGAATTGGAAGGGACTGGGTGCTGATGGCTTGTGCCACTCTAGTGGACTGAGGTCAGCCTTACTTACCCTGAAAAAATATATAATCAATTTTGTGGCTTTAAACGTGGGGAAATTTTGGACAAGTTGAACAAATCATAAAGCTGGATAGATGCCAAAGTAAAGGGCCTACATCAACATGTTGAGCATGTTGAGGGAACCCAAGATTTGTGGGAAGCCTGGTATAGGCACAGAGGTGGAATCATGAATGAGGAGAAGCTTAGCCCACTGGGCTGAGACTTAACCGTATGATCCTCTGTCTTCGTAGCCATTAAGTGCAGATGATGGCCCTGCCTTGACTCTCTGGCGTGTTTACTTGAAGACTGAATGATAATGGATGAGAAAGTGCTCTGCAAATCATAGCATTCCAGACAAATTTAAGAAATGACTCTCTTTTGCTTTGTTGACAATGGAGAAGGCAATATTTCTAGACACACGACATTGCCCCAGGCAATCCTTTCCCTGAGAAGAGATGATGAAACTGTACATGGCCTGCAGGCTAAATACTGTCAGAACATGTTATCACCAAATAAATCTGGACAATCCTATTTTTAATATCATGTTCCCAAACCTAGGAAGGAAGCAGAGAGGCTCCATTCTGGTGAGCTGCTGGATGTAAAGTGGGGTCTGAGAACATAATGGATAGCCAGGGGCTGTTTAGCTGCTTATGCCTGTGTATGCTGGGTAAACACTTCAGACCAAATTTGGGCCCCATGGGTGTAAATTCAGAAGATGGTTCATCTGAAGACCTATCCTAGTACCCGCAAAATTTTCAATCAAAAAATAAATCACTTTCATTGTCGTAAGAGCCATGTTGTTAGGATGTATTCAGATCATAGTTTGTTATTTAATAATAGCAGTTATCTTTTATTAAATGCTGTGCAGGTAGGCTCTTTAAAGTGCTTTAATAGATTATCTCATTTAATTCTCCCAGAAATTCTATAAGGGAGGTACTATTATCATCTTTGTTTTTAAGATGAGAAAACTAAAGAGAACTAAATACCTTACACCCAGTCATGATTTAATACACAGTGATGCTAGGTGCTGGTGTTTATACCTATAATCCTAGCACTCTAGAAGGCAAGGCTTGAGTTCAAGATCAGCCTAAGTAAGAGTGAGATCCCGTCTCCACTAACACTGAAAAAAAAAATTAGCTAGGTGTTGCAATGGGCGCCTATAGTCCCAGCTATTTGAGAGGCTGAGTTGAGGCAGGAGGATCCCTTGAAACCAGGAGTTTGAGGTTGCTATGAGCTAGGCTAACACCCACTGCACTCCACCCTGGGCAACAGGGTGTACAACTCTGTACACTGTACAACATAGTGGTACAACTATGTATCAAAAAAACAAAACAAAACAAAAAAACATAGTGATACAACTATGTATCCAAAACAAAAAATGTGGTAGAGATTGCATTTGGACAAGGCAGGTTCACTCCAAGTTTAACCTATAGTTTTCCTTTATTTTTATTAAACATATGCTCTTTTCCAGACACTGAACTAGTAAGCAACAAATGAATACAACCAAATCTACACTCTCAGAAAGTACTCAATCTAGTGGAGAGAGGCACAGATACTTATAACACAGTGCAGTTAAGTAGTATGTTATTCATACTTATCCCTGTGACAATAGTCACCTAGCAAACTGCATATTCATTTCATTATCTTTCTCCCTTGACTAAAACTATAAACCCCATGAGGGCAGGGTCTTTGTTTTGTTCACCTTATATCCTAGTATCTAGAGGTATGTCTGACAAGTAAATAATACGTATATTTAGAAGTGTTCCTTGAGGGACAGGAGTGGAATTAAATCAAAATGAGCAAGTCATGTCAGAAAATATCACAGGATTCTTCATTGCCATGGGGGCAGGGGTGGGGACTGTGCGTGTGTGTAGAAAGAGAGGAAGAGTGAGAGAGAAAGCCAGAGGTTCTATTTGGCTATTCCAAAACATTTTCATGAATGTCATTCTTGCGCCAGGCTGAGAATCTGGCATGAGATTGGTAATGTAGACTGACAAAATGTTCATGGCATGGAGAGGATAAAAAGCTTAAGGGAGTAGCCGGGCACTGTGGCAGGCGCCTGTAGTCCCAGCTACTGGGGAGGCTGAGGCAAGAGAATCGCTTAAGCCCAAGAGCTGGAGGTTGCTGTGAGCAGTGTGACGCCACGGCACTCTACCCAGGGCGATAAAGTGAGACTCTGTCTCTACAAAAGAAAAAAAAAAAAAGAAAATGGAATGTCTGTTTATTGAGTGCCTACGATGCGCTGGGCAGTTTACATATATGGCCCCAATTCTCACAACTGGAATAAGTTCATGGGAAGTAAGAATGATTATTCCCATTTTACGGATGAAGCAACTGAGACTCTAGAGAGTTTCAAGTTGCTTGCATGAGATCACACTGCTAATAAGCATCCGAGCCAGAATTCAGACCCCAGCCTGATGCTCCAACACCAGCGTTTTCCACCTTACTGCAGACATTAATGAAAGGCATTTGCCACACCTGTGGGTAATAAAATGTAGTTTTATACAGACCCAAAGACTTTTGTCTATCAAAATCTATCTTTTTTTTTTTTTTCCCCAGACACGGTCTTGCTCTGTCTCCTGGGCTAGCCTGCAGTGATATCATCATAGCTCACTGCAACCTCAAACTCCTGGGCCGAGTGATCTTCCTGGCTTCAGCCTCCTAAGTGGCTAGAACTACAGGCACCCACCACCACACCCAGCTAATTTATATGAGCTTTCTGCTTAAAAATGTTTGTGGTTTAAAACAAATGTTTATCCCAGTCAAAAATTACCATTATAATAACTAACATTTATATAGAATGTTATAATTTGTCACGCATCTTCCTCAATTATTTAATCCTTAAAATAATGCTGTGGGTATGGGTGTTACAAACCCCATTTTACAGAATGATAAACTGAGGTGGGAGAGGCTGAGTACATGCTCAAGGCCAGTACCAGCAGAACAGGCCTCAGCCACCAAAGCCTGTGCTCTGCCAACGCTTGGTACAGGGTTGCTCCCAGGCCTGAATCTGTTAGGTGAGTCCTAAAGCTTGAGAGATTTACATACTTTTAATGCAGAAAGAATTGGGGGGAGGCTGGCAGCAGGAAAGCCTGGCCCTCAAGGACCCCTTTATTAAAGGTGGTGACATATCTTTGCCCATAGGAACAGGCCGGAAGTTGTGATGGTCAGAGAACTACAAAAATAGCAGCCCTCACCCTGCTTCCTACACAAGAGGAACTGGTGGTTCCAGGGCAGATAAGAATGACTTTACAAGATGAAAATGATCCGTGAGGGCACGCAGGTCTGGAGGGGAGCGGAGTTGGCATTTTTTGGCCCTGCAAATAGCTGCCCATCTGCTCTCTGTCAGAATATGTTAGGAGTGCATCTGGATTGCTGCCCCTGAGTCTCGGCTCCAGGCTGGTCATGTGGTTGTCTCCACGACAACTTCAGGAGCGGTGTAAACTGCTGTGCTTGGAGCCAGATGCTGCTCTGCACATGTGGTCTAATTAGATGGTGTTCCCTGCCTCCCCGCCCGCCCCCGCCCCTCCCAGCACACATACTACTTTCTCGCTCTCCCCTCCCTCCCTCCCGCCCGCCCTCTAGGCCTCCTCCTCGCATCCGCGTCAGTCCGCCCGGCTCTCCATCCGGCTTTCCCCGTCCTCAGAAGTGGCCCCTTGTCTGATGTCCAGTAGAACGGCTCGTGCCTGAGCCCTGGAGGGCCTGCTCTGACCCAGGCACAGTGCCAGGAGCAGAGAGAAGTCACTTACCACCCCAGCCCTCGAGGAGGCCACCATCTAGCGAGGGAACCAACGGGCAACAGGCAAGACAACAAATAGCAATAAATGCTGTAGCCGAGGCAAGTGGAGGCTGAGGAACCCAGAGGAGACACACCTGACCCGGCCCAAAGCAGGGAGGATGCGTCCCAGGGCAAGTGGCCCCGAGCTAGTCTGCAGAGGGCAAGGGAACTTTCCCCAGCCTGAGAAAGCAGGGGCCAGGAGGGCTTCCCGGAGGAGGGCACGGCACATGCCAAGGTGGGAGACTTAAGGAGCCATCTGGAGAACTATGGCCAGCTCTGTTTCGGGAACACAGGGTATTTGGGGAACGAGGTGCTGTGGTCAGTGAGGGGCAGAGTTATGCCTTGGGTTGGGGGGCCTCTCTCCAGTTCCATACCCCGCGTGGCTCTGCAGGCACTGGGAGCCAGGGAGAGGGAGTGACTCGAGCTCTGGTTAGGGCTGGGCAGGGTGGCTGGGGGAGACCCCCCAGTGCGTGCTGAGCAGTTTTTTGTGTGTGTATTCTGAGGGTCCAACATCCACCACTTCTCAGATCTCTGGTTCTCAGGGAAGATACCCCCAAAGAAGGAAGGAGAAACCAGCACCTCTCACATTCACCCCGTCCATGACAGCCTGTACCCCAGGAACACAGATCCACATGATGAGCAGGCTGTCTCTCCGGCCCTCCACCTGCTTTCCATCTAGTAACCACCTACTTCTCCCTGGCACTTGGTTTTTATATCACCTCCTCCCTCTTAGACCCCACCCCACCCAGCCACCGTCACCTCAGTGACAGGCATGTGTTGAATGGCAGGTAAAGAAGGTCCCATCCGAGATGTGCTGCCGTGAGGGTCATTGACCTCTCCTGAGCACTACTGCGTGCTCCCCAGTGTGGGCACCTTGCCAGACGCTGTGATTTCAGCCTTCCCACATGAAGTAGGCAGTGCATCCCTAGTTTAGAGCTGAGGAAAATGAGGCTCAGAGAGGCCTGAGTCCTCCCCATCCAGAGCCTCTGGACTCCTTGGACTGGGACCACATCTGCAGCAGGCGGACAAGGTCATGTACGTGTGGAAAATAGTCTGCTGTGTCTGGGGTTTCCCAGAAACTCAGGAAGACCATGTTTAGCACCTGAGCACACTCGGAGTTCTGGAGTGTCATGGGAAGAGCCTGGGACAGACAGCACGGACTTCAGGGGCCGCTCTGTGGCATTGGCAAGTCATATCCCTCCTGCTGTCAGACGGGGGCAAGGGGCCTATCTTGAAAGGACTGTTGGGATAGTCACCTGCCCCTGTGAGCTGGGCAGGCAGGAGGCAGCATGGTTGGAGGCGCCTTTCGTGACTTTCTCTGAGTCTCAGTCTCACATCCGCTGACCTGCCTCCTGTCGTCCATTGAAGAAGAGTCACTTACCGCATGATTTGAGCAGGGAGCCACCATAACTTGGGGTGGAAAACTGATTTTTTTCAAGCCCCCAGCTAAGCATGTCACACGAGTCAGCTGGTGATCCCCACACAGCCCTGTGAGGTAGGAAGTAGCCCCTCCATGTCCGAGGGGTAGGTGCCTGCCCCATGTTCCACACGGAGGGTGGCAGAGCCTGCATCCCTCTAAGGTTCTTTCTGTTTCCAACCCCGTGTCAAGGGCTGTGCCTCGTGACACACTCTGTGAGGGCCGTGGCGGACTTCACGGAGAAACAACACGTTAGCGTTAGAGAGTACCAGGAGGCCGTTCACCTTTCCCTTCTCACAGAGGAAGAAACTGAGGAGACCCCGTCAAGGAAGAGGGGTCGGGCCGAGTCTGGCGTCTGTCCTGAGTCCACTTCTTGGTGTGTTCATGACTGGAAATGTCCTCCCAGGCCCTGCGCAGGGCGCCAGAGCCCCCGCTCTGGACCAGTGACATTCAGGACAGGAGTGATGATAAATAAAGGATGGGAGGCGGTGATGGTGAATAAGCCCAGCACATCCTGGGGGGCTGCCTTCCCCTCACTTGACTCGGAGGGCTGGGACTTTTCATCCCCACAAACTAATTTGTGCTGCCACTTTACCACCATGTCCTTTCACCCGGTGATCCATGAGTCCCATGTTCCTGTCTCTACAGCTAATATTGGTTCTGTCACCTCCCCTCTCCCCTCCCCCTGCTTTTCAGGCAGGTTTCTGTTTCTACCAGGGGTCCACCAGGCCTCGACACCCCCTCTCTACTGTGCTCTCTCCAGCTCTGTTCTGCTCACTCTCTAGAAGCTGAAATTCTCATCTCCTGGCTGTTTGGCACACCCTTCTCACCTTTGGAATATAGCAGTCACTGTGTGAAAACCCAGAATTGGCCCCCAGCGATGGGGAGGCAAACTCTGCCACTGCCTGGGTGGTTGAACCAGCAGGCATCTGTTAATGGGGTCTCAGCCTGTCCCCTTTGGTTTCTGTAGCAGGGAGAGAATTGTCCCTCTGCCATAGCACAGGGACAATCACTGTGACTCTTTCACCAGCACCGGCTGGGGCTCATGGCCATCTTCGATGGGACCTTCTTTTTGATTAAGAGAAATAACCCCAAGATTGTATTTGACCTATTAGTGGCCACCCCAGGGGGCTGGTCTAAGTAGAATTAGAATAAATAATTCTAATAATTCTAACAATTCTGCTCCACACACCCTGTGGAGTAGTATTAAATCAGGAAAATTGTGTCATTTCCATCTTATCGGTAAGAAAACAGAAGCACCAACAGGTAAAATGGCCACTGAAGGCATATGGTGGAGCCAGAACTCAGTCATTACTCCAAAGCCTGCTCTCTTTGGCACTACCTTATAATCCATCTCTTTGAAATGCTACTTAGACCAGTCCCTGGGGTGGCCACCAATAGGTCAAATACAGGCTCGGCACCTGTGGCTCAACGGGTTAAGGCGCCAGCCACGTACACCTGAGCTGGCGGGTTTGAATCCAGCCCAGGCCCACCAAACAACAATGATGGCTGCAACCAAAAAATGGCTGGGCGTTGTGGTGGGCACCTGTAGTCCCAGCTACTTGGGAAGCAGAGGCAAGAGAATCACTTGAGCCCAGGAATTGGAGGTTGCTGTGAGCTGTGATGCCAGAGCACTCTATCCAGGGTGACAGCCTGAGGCGGTGTCACAAAAAAAAAAAAAAAAAATAGGTCAAATACAATCTTGGGGTTATTTCTCTTAATCAAAAAGAAGGTCCCATCCAAGACAGCCATGAGCCCCAGGGCCAGGCAGAACTCACTTCCAACTCGGCCCTGTCCTTGACCAGCAGCTCTGCAACCTCAAGCAGGGATGTCACCTTCTGGAGCCTTGATGTCCTTATCTGTAAAATGGAGATGATAATGATGCCTACCCCCTGGGCTGCTGTGAAGAGTAAGTGAGATAATGCATGGAAAACCACCCAGCACAGGGCAGAGCTCAGCGAGCGGTAGCTGGTTTTAATCACTGCACCTGCTTTCCTCTTAGCACCGATCCCCATCTGCATTTCTTATGGGAAGAAAATCTTAAGCTGGTATGCATGAAGACCGGCTTCATTGTGTCTCCTCGGCTTCCACAGGCCTCCCAGCTCATCTGCCACTCCTGCGCTAATCAGAATTTCCTGACTTCTCCCTGTTTGTCTCGGTTAATGCAGAAGGAAGGGGCTGCTGGCTCAGAGGAGCCGAGGCGTGGGCCGACACGCCTGTGATTTGAATGTCTTTACTGTAATCTAGCGAGCGTGTGTGGGGGCTTCTGTCAATACCAGAGCGGCCGCCAGGATGGGTAAATGGCGTCAACCCGGCCACCCCTGCCCCTGCAAATCATCAGAGTAGCTCTTGTCGGACACCCACATTTCCCCTAACTTAAATCATCCGAACAGTGAGCTGGCTTCACGATGGGACATTGATTCTTTGTTTAGGGCTTGTTATAGTGACAAGGCTGGGCCCAGGCTGAGAGTCTGTCCCTGACAGGCCTCAGCTACTGTACAAATTATTCCAAAAACTGTCTCAGTCCTGTCACCACAGAATGTGACATGGCTAAGCCCAGCCAGAGTCATCTGTGTCTGTGCTGTGTCCCCTCCCCAAGTCCACCTGGTGGTCCTGGGACCACTGGTGACCCAGGACATGATGTCTCTGAGGGTGGCTAAAGAGCATGTGTGGACTGGGGCAGCCCTGGACCCGTGAGCTCTGGTCCCTTAGGCAAAACGCCTCCCCTGTGTTGGACGTCTTTTCCTCATCTGTAAAATGGGAATAATTAGGAAGCTCTCACAGTTCTGGTGAGGATGAGCAAGTGCTCGGCTGGCACCAGCTCCCTTCTCCCTAAAGAGTCCGGCTAACCTGAATTTACTGCCATCTAATCCTTCTGGCCACATGCTCCCAGCCTTCTGGGCAACGAGGATTTGGTGTTTTCTATACCAGATACCTCACGAATCCTCTTCCATTTTGACAGGAATTCACCAGGGTTCCTCAACAACTATTACAGCTGACCCCATGAGGGGAAGGCTTCAGGCCAGCACAGCCTTATCCTCACAGCTCTGGGAGTGGTGCTGAGGCCCCAGCTGAGAATTTGGAGGATTTAAAACAAAATATAACTTAGATGGAACTGCTGGTGACAAATGGGGCCAAATTCCCCAGATTTCATTATTCTTAGGGGTTTTTTGGGGACAGAGCCTCAAGCTGTCACCCTGGGTAGAGTGCTGTGGCATCACAGCTCAGAGCAAGCTCCAACTTCTGGGCTCAAGCGAGTCTCCTCCCTCCGTCTCCCTGGGATTACAGGTGCCCGCCACAACACCCGGCCATTTTTTTTTTTTTTTTTGGTTGCAGCCATCATTGTTGTTTGGTGGGCCTGGGCTGGATTTGAACCAGCCGGCTCAGGTGTACGTGGCTGACGCCTTAGCCCGTTGAGCCACAGGCGCCAAGCCTATTCTTAGGTTTTAAAAAACATGTTAATTGGTCCAGGCTCATCACTTTCACCTGCACCAGTGGCGGTCAGCCTTGGCTCACTGGAGTCAGGTGAGGAGTTTTAAAAATTGTGGCGCTGGCATCTGGGATTTTAAATGTGCCCCGGGTGATTCTAATGCATAGCTAAAGCTGAGAACTAGTAACCTACACCATCTCATTCATCCCTACTTCCTCCCAGCTCCGGCAATTCCAGTAGGCAGGTCGCTCTCCCTGTGTTATAGGTGAGAGGATCTGAGAGGTACAGTCACTTGCCCAAGTCAGGAAGGGGACAGATCTGGGACCGCACCGCACTGTGTGTCCCACCCCCCATCTGCTTCTTCCTGGAGCGACAGTCAATCAGAGCCCACCGTCTAGGAGCTTGCAGCATGCTGGGGTCAGTCTGCCTGGGTATGGGTGTGTTCATGTGAACACTGGGGAGGAGCTGGGGCCCTCTTCACCTGGAGGCATCAGGTCAGATTCTCCCAAGGAGGGAGCATGAGGATGGCAGGCAGGTGTAGGAGTGCATGGAGCAGCTGGGCTTGGGGGACAGGACCTCTGCAGGAGGGAAAGGCGTGTGGATGAGGAGGATAGGAAATAAGAAAAGTCAGCCAGGGAAGGACGGGCAGAGCCTAAGTACTCAGGACTTGAGCAACCCCCACTTCCACCTGACCACAGACCTGCCTGAAGCTATCCCACCCTGCCAGGTCATAGTAACAAACAGAAACAACCCTGGGGCTATCACTGAGTATATCAGCTATGAGGGAAAGGGAGAAAGGCGTGAGCCCATGTTTGGTTTACCCTGTGGTCACCATCTTGAAACTCTTAACTCTTTTATCTTTGAACTGGTGTTTGGTATGGCAAGTCCAGTGGGACAGTAGGGCATGAATGTGAGAAGAGAAGGCATGCACAAAACTTGGGTCTTTCCGGACCCCTGCCATCCTGTCCCATGGACCTTCCCAATGCCCCTCGGAATGTTCAGCAAGGCTACAGTGCTCACGAGGTAAACACGCCCAATCTAGCAAGTTTATTTACATTACCTTGTATTTAGCCAGCCATTTCTCCTGAAAATAATGACATAGAAGGAAAGGAAAAGGAAAAAAACCATGGCTCCTTTTCCTGTCTCATCAAGGCCAAAGGTGGAGAATGTGAGTATTCCCAGGAGTAAAACAAACAGTCAAGTTTGCTCTGTGTAGCGTGTCCACTGCCTGGTAAGAACAAAATTCAGATGCACGAACAAGCTACAAAGTTTGGTTCCACGTGTGAGTCAACGTGTAAAACTGGCATCCCACAATGAAAAGTTGAATAACAGTTCATGCAAATAATTTTTTTTCTTAGAATGATATTAGTCAATTTTAAATGGCATAATGTATCTAAAAGAGACCATGAGAGAGAGAGAAAAGAGCTTTATATTTTAGTATAACACTTTTATATTTTAATAGAACTTTTTTCTCCGTGTTTATTTTATTCTTGAGCCCCACAGATCATGTTGCCAGCCCTGGTAGGACCTAATCTCTGCCCTCAGGGAAAACATTTATGTGTTGAAAGTCTACTGTGAAAGAATCTATTTGTCATCTGTTTTAATCTTCAAAGCAACCCTGTGAGATAGGCTGGCATTGTGTAGTTGTCACAGATGAGGAAGGAGAATTAACTTAGTCACCTAGGAGAAAGTTAAATGCAGTCACAGTCAAGATTCGAGGAGGGGTCTGTTGACTCCCAGATGTGTTTTCTCTCCACCATGGTGTATCCTGTTAAATGGATCACATCACAACAAAGCCATCATGTATAGATGGCTTTACCAAAAAAACATCAAAGACAAAAACCAGCCGGTTTTGTCGTCACACTATAGTTGTTTGTTCCCAGAACGAAAGAGGATTCCTTGATAACAGGAGCCTTTCTTTTTAAGCTTCAACAACTATAAATGTCCTGTCATTCTTTCTCATAAGACTTTAAATTTTTTTTTTACTTTAAACAATTTTAATTGTGTTAAAATACTCCCAAGATGTACCATCTTTTTTTTTTTTTTTGAGACAGAGCCTCAAGCTATCACCCTGGACAGAGTGCCGTGGCATCACAGCTCACAGCAATCTCCAATTCCTGGGCTCAAATGAGTCTCTTGCCTCCGCCTCCCGAGTAGCAGGGACCACAGGCGCCCACCACAACGCCCAGCCATTTTTTTTTTTTTTTTTTTTTTTGGTTGCAGCCGCCATTGTTGTTTGGCGGGTCCGGGCTGGATTCGAACCCGCCAGCTCAGGTGTACGTGGCTGGCACCTTAGCCTGTCGAGCCACAGGCGCCGAGCCAAAGATGTACCATCTTAACCATTTTAAGTGTACAGGTCAATGGTATTAAGTATATTCACATTGCTGTGTAACTGTCACCACCCTCCATCTTCAGAGCTTTTGTGTCTTACAAAACTGAAACTCTGTACACATTAAACAACCCCATGTTCCCCAACGCCCAGCCCCTGGCAATCTCCATCCTTTCTGTCTCAATGAGCTTGACACTCCCGGGTACGTCACACAAGTGGAATAGTACAGTGTTGGCCTGTTTGTGGCTGGTTTGTTTTACTCGGCATAACATCTTCCAGGATCATTTACATTGTGCATGCATTCAAGAGTTCTTCCTTTTTAGGGCTGAATGGTATTTTATTGTGTATGGATACCACATTTTCTTTGTTCAACCACAGATGGACACTTGGGTTGCTTCCATCTTTCAGCTGTTGTGAATAGTGCTGCTATGAACACAACATTCTGCCATTTTGTATCATCTACCCCTTCCTCCACTCCCCACCCTCATTCATTTATTACTGTTGGCAGGAACTGTACTTTAGTCATCTTTATGTTCCCCTAACACAGAGCCTGACACATAGTGGGTGCTTTAAAAATGTTTGGCTATATGGATAGATCTTCCAAAATTATTGTTTTTAAAATTTTAATCAAGGTCTATAAAAAGGAGACACCTCCTTTTTCTCTCAGAATCTCATAGTAAGTGTACACATAAAATGTTGGTAAAAATTATGTTTGTAAAGGAAAATAAGAATTTAGTACTTTAATATGGTTCAGCAGAACAAGGAAAGTTGCTGAAAGATCTCGTGAGAGATTTCTTATTTTTATGCCTATACTAACCATGCTGTGGATAAAGTCATTTATTTCTGAAAGCATCAAAAAGCTTTGGAGTCACCAACTTCATTTACCTGTTAACAAAGATTCAGCTCATTAGTGATGGAATTTTCAATTGATTCCATATGTCAAGAAGATAATCTGGGAGTAAAACTTGTCATTTTGTAACAAAGTTCTTGATAGGGTTAAGCAGCAGTATTTTACTGGTCATAGATGGAGAACTCTACTAATGCGATCTAAGCTTGAATGCTCACGGCCTGAATTCCCTGAATTAATGTTGCTATCAGCCAGTAGCCCCAGTGCCTAGAGTGTCACCTAAGAAGACAAAAGGTTTAATCAGCCTAATAAGAGAACTAAATCAGCACTTCTTACAAAGAAAGGTGTTAAGAAGACACCTTGCCTTGTTCCCCTCCACTGCAGAGTGGAGTGGGGCAGCCTTTTCAGTGGGAAGACACGGGGTGGACAAGCTGGGTGGAAATGACGTGGCGTCCTTGTCTTGGGCCCGTAAGCAGAAAGAGCCTTCACGGTGGTTTGCTTACTCCTGGGAGCTGTTTCTGAAGACTTTGCTTTCTAAGTGTCCAGGAGAACCTGAAGGGTTCCAGTTTTAAAAGGAACTCTCCTGTTCTCTAGACCATATCTGAGGGCAGACGCTGGACTGAGGCCCCAGGGAAAAGCTGAGTGAGTCTGTAGCAGATGAGTGCATGCTAGTGACACTTGGACTTTGAAGACCACCTGGTGTTAACCCCGAATCTGCCGAGTCTGGGTTGTGTCACCTTGGGTGACTTCTCTTACCTCAGTTATTCCTCTATAAAATTTGAATAGAATTCCTACTTCCTGAAGGTTTCCAGAATGATAAAAAGGGTTGTGAAGTACACGGCACAGCGCCTCACACAGAACCTGGGATCAGATGAGGTGAGCTGAGTGTTGCCATTATCTTAGAAGGTGGGTCACTCCATGGGAATGAGCCCTCTGTGCCTGTTACCTACCATTCAGACCTTTATGCATGACTCTGGGTGACAGTGTCGCTGCCTTCAGCAGGAATAGGATAGGAGAGTCAGGCCCTGAAGGGACAAGATTTGCCCGCCTGACTCCTGTGCACCCTTCTAGGCTCAACTGAAAAGTGTTCACTTTTCATCACAGTCTCTGACCTTCCTTGGGGAATTGGCCTTTGCCTCGTGGGACTTCTGTGGGCATTTTGCCCCGCCCCAGCAGCACTGCAGGGTGTGGCCACCTTTGTTTCCACATCTGATTAGCATGTCTGATGTTAATCTTTAAGCCCTTTTTAGAAAAAGCCCCCTTGTTCCTTTTCCTCTGAATTTTTCCCATCCATGCCTGTGTCCTATTGTCTGTTTTTATGTCATAGGCATCTGATCCAAAGAAATGTCACCTCCATTAAATAGACAACAGGCCTCAAGCGTTCAAGTCTCCCCAAAGATGAGATTCTTTCTGCTCTGCTGTAGCGAAATTCTGCCTCAGGCTACCCTTACATACAAATCTGGTTGCAAACTCTCTTGAATTTATTGGTCCCTCAGCAGACTTCTTCCTGGCAACACTGGGCCAAAAGCTCCAGAAGTGAATGCTAACAGCTCCAATGAGCATCTCCTCTGAGCAGCTCTAAGCTCCCTGGACACTCATGCCACTCACCTGGCACTGTGCTGAGACCTCTTTACCATCAGGCCAAGCCGAGACCACAGGCTCCTAGGGCAGGAAGCAGGGTCTAGATCATTCTGTGGTTCTGTAACCAACATCTCTGAGCTTCTAATTAGGGGCTGGGCTCTGCTGTCCCTGGGGAGTGCAGGAACAAGTCCAGCAGGAAACACCAATGAAGACCATCCCAGCACCCAGGGGTGCATACAGCATTGTGGGATCAATGAGCGAGATGAGTGACTCCTGCACCGAGGCCTGCATGTGTGAGGAAGAAAGTCCAGGCACAAGGAATAGCACTGGCAAAAGCAAGGGGGAGAGGACATGGCATGTGAGCAGGGGATGTGTTTGGAGCACAAGGAGCAGAGGCAAAGTGGCAGAGAAGGACTTCGGGAAAGACAGCTTGGGTCAGTTCAGCACCGGGTATTTCCTGCTGAGTGACTTTTGCTTTGCTCTCCCATACAGAAAGAACCCTTGTACCCGCCACCCTTGTTTCTGGGTATGCGATGTAGAGCAAAACAGGTACCATTCCTGCCTGCAGGAAGCATACGGTCTAGTGGGAAAACCAGACATTAATCAAATAATCTCACAAAGGTGACATCTGTACAACCAAAGTTCTTGAGTTGGACTGTGACATGATCCAATTTGCATTTTAGAAGGCGCTCTGGCCAGAAGAATTGGCACGGACTGGGTGGACTGAAACAGGGAGGGACAGAGAGTTAAACCTCAGCCATGGCAGTGCAGGCCTGCAGCAGGTGGTGGGATGGCGAGCGGGGTGAGCAGGGGATGTTCCAGGGGTAAGATGGGAAGGGCTTGGGAAATCTGAGAGGTTCGCTATGGTACCTGTTGATAACAATACTTAAGAAAAGCAGATTTGGGATACAGTGCTTATAAGGGGATTGATAAATGAGAGTTTGTGTTTGAGTTGCCCGCAGGGCCATCCACGTGAAGATTGAGATATATGGGTTTGGAGCTCTGGAAAGGTGTCTGGGCTGACAATATTTATCAAGAATCATCAATGCCCAAGTGACACTGTGTGCATGGATAAGATTACCTGGAGAGAGAATTAATTGCCGTGCTATGGTCCCAAAGGGTGAAAAGCAAAACTTCCAAGTCACAGGAATAACATTGGAGCTGGGTCTCCATTGGTTTTCACTAGCTGGTCCCTCAGCTGTCAAGCATGGAAGATGGAAATCCACACCAACGTAATCAATGTCAAGAAAAGCTCTTTTTTCCCAAGGAACTAGTGTGCTGCTTTTTTTCTTCATACACAATGTAAAGTTTGCATTATTTTCCCTCTTTGCTTTAGCAGCTGGAAGCTCAGAGCTAATTTTTTACTTAATAGGACCTACCTATCCAGATACACTTTTCCCAAATAAATACATTTGATATATCTACGTATTTTCAAACCCTGACTTTATTGTTTCCGGTGCTCATGTAAGCTTCTTCAGATCCTTTGTAAAATTAAGTAGGGTGTACCTCTATAAAAATAAATGTTCCCCTTCCCCTAATATTTTTGATTCATCCTTGTAGCACTTGTGCAGTTAAGTCTGCCCAGTTGCTAATATTGACTAGATGTAAGCAGTAGGAACTCTTAGAACTTACAGAAGCTAGACAGTAAATTTAACACTCACATAACTCATTAAAACAGGATAAAAGTGGAGCTTCAAACATCTCTGTGTTTGCTACCAAGTCTGTGAAGGGAGGGGGGCTTACCCTTAATTCAGCTCAAGATATAAAAGTCTGATCTTTCAGAATTGAGAATACACTGCTGAAATTAAAGACTTGTCTGTGTAAATAAGCGCTCCAAATGCGTTCAAAGAAAGATTGAGGTGTTAACTATATACGGATGGGATTTTTTTTTAAGTGTAGGGTATCATTTTCTTGACTCATAAAATATAGTTTGGTAAAAACAAACTTCCTTATCAAACAGCATAAGCACAAAATTGGCTGGATAGTAAATTTTATTTTTGGTCATCTCTGCTTTTTAAAATAAATAATACTTTGAAATTTTAACTTGCTATTGGTTAAAAATCACTGTGTAATTTTTTAAAAATGGTTTTTAAACTATGACCCATGGCTGGTGCCCTGGGGGCTGCAACAGTGCCTGGTACCTGCGGGAGGTGAGAAGGCTGCCGAACCAGGGAAACCTGGCCACCTCCCCCAGCTCTTCCCAGAGCAGCTGAGCTCTGCTTGATGGAGCAGAAGGTAGCAGGGCTCCTTCTGCATAAGGTTCTGTCTAAATAAAGGGTTCTCCCAAAAGGGAAAGGAAGAGTCTGGAATCATCCCACTGGAGGGCTCATCCCGCTAACTTCCTATTGGGATATGGAAAGGGCAGGCAGGGGGTTGGAATCTGGTTGGTTTCAGTGTAGAATTCCCTGTGGGAATAATGTTAGTTCCTACTCTGCCTCCTACCCTCCCTGTGCCTTTGGGGATGACTCTTCCTCCCTGCATCCTTAGAAGAGAACGGCACCTTGGAATAGCCACTTCACTAATGAGGGTGAGATCAATGAGAAGGTGTGGCCCCTACCTAAAGGAGCATAAGGACCTATGGCTCCGGCTCCATGTTTGACCCTGTTCTCCTCTCTCCATTTCCCAGGAGGAGCCGATCACCTTCTGTGAGGAGACCTTCGTGTCCCACTACCGCTCCGGAGCCATGAGGCAGTTCCTGCAGAACGCCACACAGCTGCAGCTCTTCAAACAGGTGCCGCCCTCCCTGGCTCAGCCTGCGTCGGGCTCCCTGCAGGGGTTTCTGCTGCTGTCTGCAGGCACCAGCGGGACTCAGGTCCCAGGCTAAAGAGGCTCAGGGAACGGGATCAGGCGAAGAGAGCAGTCAGTGACCAGACACACCCTATGCAAATCTGCCATGTGGATTTCCAAGTTATCATAATCACGCAGCCAAGTTTTTAGAAACTTTCTTGTTAAAACTCACATTTTGAAAATTCAGTTTTAAGGGACCTTTCCTACCTTAGAAAACATAAGATTCTTCTCTGGTCAGACAGTAGGGTGCCCTGACTGGGTTTTCTTCCCTTTTCGTTGTATAAACAATTGTGCTTTGTTCTTTCTTTCTGTAGTTTATTGATGGTCGATTAGACCTCCTCAATTCTGGTGAAGGTTTTAGTGATGTTTTTGAAGAGGAAATCAACATGGGCGAGTATGCTGGTGAGATGAAACTCATTCTCCTTTCTGGGCCGTGGGCTGCTATACATTTAAGGCTAGCGATGATGACTTTTTCCTTTATTTGGGAGTTTGGAAGAGACTTAGCCTTGAAATGTTTGGAGAATTACTCTTCATTTTCTGGTGAGATGCATATTAGCTCATGTGAAGTTTTGTGGCCTGGGACTCAGTTGCATCTCCCGGGTAGACAAAGTCTAGTTAAATGTAGCAGCCAGCTTGCTACAGTGGAAAGCACTTGAGATATCACATTAGGAGAACTCTGCCTGCTCCCTAGCTGTGAGACCTTGGTCGAGTCAGTTCCTCTTTTAGTTGAAGTTTTTCTGTCTGTGCACCAAGAGTAACATCACCCTCCTGTTAGGATTCCTGTTGAGATTGAATCAGAGTCCATGAGGAAAACTTTGTGCAGTCATCCAGCATAGTAAATGTGTCTTTAAAATGTGAAAATCGTTGCTGGGTGCATGGTCTCTGCAGATCTGAAAAACTGCAGGGTTTTTCCCCTGAAATACAAGGGAGGCTTAGCCTCTTATTTTTCTTTTTCTTTTCTTTTCTTTTTTTTTTTTTTTTTGGAGACAGAGCCTCTAGCTGTCACCCTGGACAGAGTGCCGTGGCATCACAGCTCACAGCAACCTCCAGTTCCTGGGCTCAAGGGAGTTTCCTGCCTCTGCCTCCCAAGTAGCTGGGACCACAGTCGCCCGTCACAATGCCTGGCCATTTTTTAGTTGCAGCCACCATTGTTGTTTGGTGGGTCCAGGCTGGAGTTGAACCCGTAAGCTCAGGTGTATGTGGCTGGCGCCTTAGCCCGTTGATCCACAGGCACCGAGCCTAGCCTCTTATTTTTCAAAGGAGGCATCTGTGACCCAGAGAGATGTTGATGGCTGATCTGCCTCCTGAATCCAGTCTGGCCTTCTTTCCAAATCCCATAACGTCAGTCCTTGGCAGCAGAGTCAAAACCAGATGCAAAATAATAATCATACCTCTGGCCCCTCTCATTGCTGAGCTTGTGTCTGGTCTAGACCATTCTGATAATCCAGCTGGAGGTTCGTAAATGCACAGAGCCCAGGCACAGTATCCACCTCTGGGTATCACAGGCCCTCCCAGTCTGTGCCGTAGGAGAGCGCAGTTAATTAATGAAGCCTGGTAGGGCCTGTGGGCCGAATGGTGGATCATCAATAAGCATTTCCTGAACATTTGCTGTGTCCAAAGCTCTACAGAGTAAAAAAAAAAAAAGAAAAAACAAAGGACCCTGCCCTCAAGAGAGATGCTTAATTAAAGACAAATAAAAATTAAACCAATGGGATTGGCCCCTGTGTCTCAAGCAGCTAAGGCGCCAGCCACATACACCTGAGCTGGTGGGTTCGAATCCAGCCCAGGCCCACCAAACAACAATGACATCTGCAACCAAAAAATAGCTGGGCATTGTGGCAGGTGCCTGTAATCCCAGCTACTTGGGAGGCAGATGCAGGAGAATCGCTTGAGCCCAGGAATTGGAGGTTGCTATGAGCTATGATGCCATGGCACTCTACCCAGGGTGACAGCTTGAGGCTCTGTCTCAAAAAAATAAAATAAAATAAAATAAACCAATGCAGGGAAAGGATTAGAAATGGGTTTTCATGCAGTTAGAATAGGGCCAAGCTTACATTGTGTTCTAACAAATGAATATGAGTTCTGAGGAGCAGACAGGGTGAGTTGCTGCTTATCTAAGTTCACTTCTAAAGAGCTTCTATAAGAGCTGTCTACTGATAAGACCTCCTGAACTCACCAGTTCGAGTGAACAGAGTTCACCAGCACCACCTGTTCCTTCGTTCCCTCTCACTATGCAAGTGCTTTGAGGGCTGAGTGTGTGTCCAGCAAGGTCCTCATACTGGGACGCACAGCTCTGTGATGTGCTTGTGGTGCTTCAGAGAACACACACATCTAAGTAGGGATCACCTGTCCTCAAGGGCTGTCTGGAGGAAGGAGAAGCTTCCAGAGGAAAAGATATCTGAGCTGGCTATTGCATGTACCAAGAAGAGAGAGTAGGAAGTGGTGAAAAAGCAAAGGGGCAGCATGTACAAGGGTCTGCGGATCCAGGAGTATGCTGGTTTGGGGGCGCTAGGTAGTTCCGCGCAGTGGGGCTCATGACGTACATAGCGGTAGCAGAGGATGGAGAGGCAGAGGTGCTGAGGCCAGGAGGCAAGGCTGGTGGAGTCTGACCTCTATCCAGTCAATGGGAGGCTTCTGAAGGCTGAGAGTCAGGGCGTTGCTGTGATCAGCTCTCCGCTTGAAAAAGAAAACCTGGGGCAGTGACTCCTGCTGTCTCCAGGGAGTGGAACGCAGGAGCCTCCACACAGTTCTCCGGATTTTGAACTTTCCAAGTCTTGCATGCTGAAAGCGAGTTAAAGAGCTCCTGAAGCCAAAACATGTCTTTAAATAATGTCTTCTCTGACTTCTCTTTCCCCAGGCAGTGATAAACTGTACCATCAGTGGCTCTCCACAGTCCGGGTAAGTGTACCCCCAATTCCAAGCCACCTGGGCCCCCTCCTCAGCCTCTTGGCAGCCTCTACTTCCTTGGCCACCCACAAGGCTGCTGTGGGCCCCAAGGGCTTCATTCTCAGCTGAAGATGTTTTTGTTTCTAAAGCCAAGCTATTCTCATGCCAGAAGACAAGCAGGATGGGACCAGCCAGAGGCACCCCTTGATGAGGGTAGAGAGGCAGAGGAGGCTTCCTCCTCTTCAGCCGAGGAGTACTGAACGGAATGTGAACATCTTAGAGCATTTCTAGGGCCAGTGCAATGGTCATGGTCATGAGCAAACAAAAATGTATCACTCTTGCTGCTCTGTAATATTTTTCACAGGAAGACAGAGAACACATCACTGAGAGAGTCTTTTCACCTTCTCTCTGTTGTCATAAACAATTTCTTGTTTTGTTGGCAGCCAGGTGCTTCCCAAGCCTCTAAAGGATTCAAAATCTTGCCTTTCCTTTCCATGAGTTTATAATTAAGTATGTACGGAAGGCCTACTGTGTGCCAGGCACCACAGGGCCACAACAGGGAGCAGGACACAGGCCCTGCCCTGAGGGAGCTCCCCGCCTTTGAGGCAAGCACATAAACAGGCATCCCCAGCATAATGTGATGAGTGTTCTCTTCTGCTCATGGGCCAAGGGCGCTGCTGCCAAGGCGAGCCCCTTGGACGTGGCTGCAGTTGGCCGAGAGTAAGCAATTCCTCGATGAAAGACGTCCTTTGTTCTTCTTGTATGGCCAAACACAGCACTTGGCAAGTCAGAGAGGAGCAATAAGGACTTGTTGATTGATTGATAAAGGGAATTTCAATACGCCAATGGACCGTTTAAATAGGATACTGAGTAATTTTGGAAAGCAGTATGGAATAAATGAGTGGGTGAAAATTTCCTATTGTCCTACAACATAGAATACTTTCTAGGTCAAATTGTAATGTTTTTAATTAAAGCTCAGAATTTCTACTGTGGCCATTTACCACATATTGTATTAAAAATTAAAGCCAATAATTACTATATCTTATTCTCTTATATTCCCACCGTTTCCAGTTTCTCTCCATTCAATCAGTTTCTAAACCACCATAAATCTGATTATGTGACATGATTAAAAAGCCTCCAGAGTGTTAACCCTTAGCCCGGCATTGCAGGCCCTTCACAAGCTGACCCCATTTGGCCTCCCAGTCCCACTTACCAACCATCCCACAGTGCAGTGTAACCTCTTGTTACAGAGTGGATTATGGCTTTTCAGCTTCTGTACTTTTTTTATGAGCTATTTCCCATCTCTAGAATGTTCTTCCCCTTGTATCCTCACATCCACTCCTATTCATCCTTTATGCACCAGGTCTAAGGTTTCCAAGGCCTTCCCTGAGCTCCTGTGTCTCCACACTCCTGGTGTACACAGCCATTACAGCTGTCATCACCTCATCACCTGCTGTTTTAGTTATTTACCATGGACCACCCCCTGCAACTGGAGGTTTTTGGAGGCAGAGACCAGACCTCCTTTGGCTCATCGCCCTTAGACCCTAACATGGGGCACCCGTGAAGTGAGCCCCCCCAACATGTCTGCAGGGACAAGACTGAAGATTCGTGCACAACTATGAAAACTTGACCTTGCACCTCAGATCCCTCCATCACCTTTATGTAGTGGGAAGGCCTTTCCGCCTCGTCCTCTCCCCTGCTCCATAAAGAAAATGAGCAAGAAGTTGGTGTGACAGATGTATAGTAAAGCCACGGTCAACATTGATGGCTATTCATTCTTTCCTTTTCTCGACATTTAGATGTTAAGGGAAGCAGCCTACCAGAGAGATTTTAAAACACAACACAGAAAACCAAGGTGAGGAAAGGAAGTTGCATGGGTAGCAGCATAGTTCCCAGTGATCCCGCCTGACCAGGATCCCATTTTCTGCCGTGGCTTGGTGTCTGGTATAGAATCCACAATTATTAAACTTACTGAGGATTGTCCATGGTAACTGGAATTTCCTGAAAAGCCACAGATGATTATAGGGAAATGCTTGCCTCAGACAGCCTGAGATACACTTCCCTTCCATCCAAAACATTGAGCCCAGGGTCCCACCTAAGCTGGTCATCACATTCCTCATCCCAAGGCCACACTCCCACAACCTGCATACACCCACCCAGAGCCGTTCTGCCATAACCATGACCATGACTGTCCAGGACCAATTACTATCTAGACCTATTGCTTTATTTGAATAAACCCTTTGAAAAGCTACTCAAGTTGATGGAAGAGAAGAGGTCTACTCTGTCTTCACCTCAAATTGCTAATTGACATTTTTCTTATAGAAAGGGAGTGGAGCAATTCTGAATACTGTAAAAACAAAAGCAAATCCAGCCATGAAGACTGTCTACAAGTTTGTAAGTACTGGTCTTTGTATCAGGACCCAAACAGATCTGTTCCTTAGCATGCTGGCACTATTCAATCGACTCCATCTTCTATTGCAGAGATGACTCGGGGCTGCTTTGCTATTTCCTGAAGGTCTCGATGCTCGTAGAATTATTAGCATTGAGATGTGGCAACCAGTTTAGCTCTAATTTAAGGTACTGCTACTTATAGGAGCTGCAGAAGAGAAATGGAGGCCATTGGTTTTAGCTTTTAAAATAGTGGCTAAAATTCAGGCTGCTCCATGGCCATGTCCCTGAGACCTGAAGGCATGGCCTAGCTCATGTTCTGGCAAAGTTTTCCTACATGCATCCCCATTATTAGAACAAAATAAAGCAGCTCCTTTTCAGGTTACTAAAGAATACAGTGGGATACACCCTTTAATTTTTTCCCCCATATTCTTCATCATCTCTCTCATCACTGCCCTATAGGAAACGCATTATCTGTGAGAGTCGTGCCCACAGCCAAGTGAAAATAGGAGAACACATCAGTTCCTGGCTCTCCACCTTTCACAAGCCACAAGTATTTTTTCTTGTGATTTCTCTTGTTTGCTAATTTGACCCAGAGCCACCAAAGTGGGGTGTTTAGTTTTATTTCCATTTTTAATTTTGTTAGTCTTCTCTGTACTTAAATTGTAGTTATCTTAACAGAGTGGGTAGCTGCCAATAGAACCACACAGATCGAAAATGACAGGAAATAAAAGACAGGGCGTCTGCCGAAATGAGATTTAGTGGTGACACTACCGAAACCCAGTGATGAGTCTGTTCTGGCCGTTCAGCCCAGAAAGAAAATTGGTCCTGAGGCCCTGAGGCCCTGCCCTGGTGAAATATAATGGGCATTCTGGATCCCGAAGCCAGAAAAGCCGCTGCTCTACTCTTACTGGTAGCTGTCACCAGGCTGCCGAGATAAATAATTATAGAGAGCAGAAGAAGGGCTTTGGAAGAAAAAAAAAATCTATGCCATCAAAATGCAGAAAAAAAATCTCTGCAGCCTCTTTAAGGGATTTTTTTAACCTCTTACCGTTGTATTTGTTTTTATAGCCATTATGTTTTCGACTTGATGATCCCATTTTTCCTTCCTTTTTCTAGTAATCAGAGAAGGTGATTCTCAACGGACTGAAATCAAGCATAGTCCCTGCTGGAAACAGAAAGGGAATCTTAACTTAAATTAATTTTTCATGCAGGCAAAAGATCATGCAAAAATGGGAATAAAAGAGGTGAAAAACCGCTTGAAGCAAAAGGTACTTGAAGTTCTTATTCAAAATGTATAAGCACCGTGTATGAAATGCATGGCCACAAAAAAGTATGATGTGATCAATAGAGAGCTGTTTGATACAGTGTTGTTAACACACTTCAAAATGCATTACCAGCTGTCCGGGAGTTTTCACACTGTTATAAATATTCACAGACAAAAAACTGTCTTCAAATAACATTAAGTCTCTAGCTTAAACCCACAAAGGCAAGCAAGTTCAGAGTTACCAGTGCCGATCTGTCCCTGGCCCGTCCCCCTGGTCCTGGGGTTCACAGGTATCTGTAGAAATCCCCTCAGCCTCCCCAGCCCCTCCTACAGCCGACCTCTGCCCCAGGCCTGGTCGTAACCTTAACAGAGAAAGCATCTCCAGGGAAGTAACTACCGCACTGTGGTACCAGCTTGCACGTGGCACGCAGATATGGCACAAAGGGTGGTTTGGAGGAGGAGGCCGCAGGCTGGCCTCACTGTGCCGGTTGCCTGGGAGAAGTCCAGCAGTTTCTGTTTGAGACTCTGTGTAGGGAGGAAAGGGCTCTGATTGACTTCTGGGATCATTAGTAAAATTGTGTGAAATCATACTGGCTACATCCTGGCTAAGATTCCTCCCACCTGAATCTCTAGACCTGTACCATGAAGGTACTATAACAAAGAGGGCATTTTTATATTATTATGGACGTCATCATTGTTATTATTGTGGTCCAGGCTAGGAGCTTTCACATTTAAATCTTAAAACAACGCTGTGGGGAATTATTCCCATTTCGTGAGTACAGAGACTAGACTTCCAAGTCGCAGGCCACACTGTTAGAGCACGGCAGAGCCAGGATTAGATTCCAGATCCACTGGCTGCCGCGGCTATGCTCCTTCGTTGCAGTATTTCACAGTGCCTTCCTAAAACAAGTGTTTTATTTTCCAAAAGATGTTTGGGATCACTTTCTTCATTACCCCCATGCCCCCAAATGTATCACTCTAAGGGCCTTTGACTATCTCCGCAGTTTTTAAAAAATTAAAAACAGTTTTAATTTTATGAAGTCAGAAAAGACCTCTAATTAACTTGAAATGGAAGAAGGGATTGATTCCTCTCTTTAAATTGGAAAATAATTTGCTCTGACTAAGCATTTAAATTCTTAGCTTCAACTGAGAGTAAATTTTTAGCAGCTAATATTCATTTCCTGAAATTAAAACCCTCCAGTAGAAATCCAGATAGACCTTCAACTATAGTCTGTGGTACCCTGCCAGAGGAAGGCAGGTGGCATTCTTTACTTGGATTTTAGTCACTAAATATACCTTTTTTTTTTTTTTTAACAACATATCTCCTATCCCAGTTGCATGGAGCTGAATTGGATTACAGATATAAAATGGAGCAACAGGGAGGGGAGATTTTTCCCTCCTTGATGCCTGGATCACAGGCTCTGGTTGGGTCCCTCTCCAGGCAAAGGACAGATACGCCCCTGTTGGTCACATGTGCTCCCTACAGACCATCGCGCTAGAGACTTCACCTTACCTCCCCACTTACTTGTACAAGCAAAAATTCGGCCTTAGAAAAATCCCCTTTTTATGATATTTAGCATTTCTGCAAATAGCCAGTTAAGCTCCTGTTCTTAAATGTGGTTGTTCAAAGGTTTTGTTTCAACAATCTAGATCTCCTTCCACACCATCTCCCTTTCCGTTCTTTGATAGTATCTGAAGCAGCTGTCTCCCTCCCCTCCCCTTCCCCCTGCCAGTCTTTTCAAGAATAGCTTTAGGAGATAATGTTCTATAGAGAGTGTCAGTACATTTCAGGTGACACAAATGGTGAAGGCATTTTATAGAAATGTGGCTTGTCACCATCGGACTGTTGACAGATCTATTAGTGCACCCTTTTCAATTTTCACTTTTCCCCCCTTCGGTCTTACAGGTTTCCACAGACTTGATGTTTTGCAGTTGTTCTTGGAAGAGAGCTATTTTGTAATTGAAACTCCAGCATTGTTCAGTATATACAGGACTTGGGGCTCTGGCGCTCTCTAGCTCCCTTTCTTGAGCTAATTTAGGACTTGGCTTCGCCTGACCTCTCTCGCAGCGGTAGAAAATATTTCCTTGGCTTTTTTGTTCCCCTTCCCTCCATCCCCTCCCCTTTACGTGGCACCATATCTATGTGGCTGCCCAGATGCATCTGATACAGACAGCCAAGTTTGGTTTCTGCCATGAAATTGAGGCAATTCCCAGCAAAGATCCAATTTTCAAATGTGCTGGGTTGCCACCTGGCCTCCTCTAACTCTGCATAGCAATGGTGACCTCGCAGATATAATCAAGAACCCAAGCTTGCCCTCCTCGATCTCGCCTTGGGTTTGAATTGCAAATAGAAAATGTGGGGCCCGACCTGTGGAGAGGTCATCATGGTGTGTGGAGGGTCCATCTCTAACGTGACTGAGCAGGGCGCCTTCTCCATCCCCTGTTCATTTGCGCTGCCGATTTTCAAAGCATCTGAAATAGGAGCTTTCAGGATGTCCATGTGACCATTGGCAAATAATTGTTAATAGATCCTATGGTGTGGTTTGATTCCATATCTGCTCTGCTTCAACCCAACAACAAAAAGAGAAGGATGGATACCATGTTTCTCTAGATAATTGGAGCAAGGTGGTCAAGTTCTTCTACAGTGTGGCCTCCTTTGCAGTCTGACTTGCTCAAAATTAGGAAGTAGAAGAAATGACAAAGATGCTACCCAGCCATCATTTTCTAAGGGAGAGTGTAGTGCTTTCAGCCGGAGTTTGTCTCCCTGCCAGACCTGGTCCACAGAAGAGTGCCTTGTGGCTGGATGTGACTGTCAATAAATTGCATCCCCGCTGCAGAGCTGCGAAAGGCTGGTGCGAGAATGCCCTGTGTCAGGAGTGATGCCTGCAGGTGCATTCCTCACCTGCAGCGAGCATTAAGATGTTCACATACGGATGTCCTTTTTTGCCTGTTGAGAAACCCCCGAAATTGCTCTCTTTTTTTCTTCAGGATCAAAATTATTTAACCAAATGGGCCCATTTTACAGCCCTTTGTAAAGTTTCTGAATCTTGGATCTTCAAAGGACAAATTGAGTGCGATCTAGAGTCTTGGTGATTGAAAGGAGCAGGTTCCTGGTTGGTTTTGCCAAGGCTTGAGTTTCTGGCCAAACAGTTCCCATTGAAGGAAGTGAGTAAGCATGCCCAGGGCGGGAGATCTAGGTAGACTCTGGTAGAACAGACATTTTCACACCTTATCACACAACTGTCAGCTCCCTGTCTCCAGTACACAACAGCCTCAATCACAGAAGTTCCAACTTTGGTTACTGTCTTGCTGTCAGTATTCATATTTTAATTTGCATTTGCTACGGTATGAGATAGCCTGGGAAATGAAGGGCACTGCACCAATCTGAAAACAGAGACAGGCATTTTTCCCACCAGTGGTGTGAGTCAGAGATGGGAAGGCCTCTGCCTCATACCTAGGAGGACCTTGAAACTCCCCCATCTGGCGATAGGGTTGTTTGGGTTTCTAAGACAGACCAGCTGGAGCCAGTGGATCCTAATATTCTGTAAGCTATTCGCTGTGTGACCTCGGATAAGTTAACAGATCACTCTGAACCTAGTTTTTCTCATCCATGATAAGGAAATACAGACTTTCATAGGATTAGAAGAAGTAATGTGTGTAAATAGCAATGCTTAGGGGCCACTCAGTGAATGAGAGTTTTCATCCTGTCCATTCCCTTATATTCCTCATCTGGAACAACCCATCTGCCCAGACATCCACGAGTACATACACTGAGTATTAGCATGGCTGACTTGGGATCGCCTGCCTGCCTTTAGGTCGTCCACAGAACATAGCTCTGACCTAAGCCACTCTTTGGGCTGAAACCTTTCAGACCTCTCCATCCTTCCACCTCCTTGCATCAGGGGTGGAACTCCCCAGCTGCTGGAGCCCCTGCCGTTCCTTCAGCAGGCCCTGCACCCCGGGCCATGCTGCTCCATCTCACGTCTCTGACTCACAATGTCCTGTCCGCTCCTACCCAAACCCAGGGAGAGCCCTTATGCCCTCTGGTCTCCCAAGACCCTGGGTCCCTGCCTCCTGATTTCTCGTGGAAAGTCATGTCCAAGGCATCCTGTGCCTGCCTTCCTTACAGAGGGGTGGAGGATAGATGGCAGTCATGATTTTTGAAAATAATTGGGCCACAATTAGTTCCTGACTGTTTTGCTTTACCAAGGAGTGGGAACTGGTAGGACCCCAGTTGCTCTGAGCTGAGCCTCAGGGCTACCAAGAAGAGATTTGCCACCCTTGGTGGCCTCTAATCTATAGCTCTACCTAGTGTCTTCCTCCTGTGTGACCCTGCAGCTCCTTCGCTCAGCTTCTTGTTTTTGCTTTTAAAAATGACATTTAGAAAGTTAGTTTTTTCCTGTTTGCCAACAAAATCCATGTTTGTCAGGGAAAACTCAACAAATCAGAGAAGGAAAAGGAAAATAATATTTTATAACCTGTATTTTCATTTAGACATTTCCCAGGGCTACTAAATTTTCTTCCACATGTCATTGTTTTAAATGGCTCCATAAAATTTTGTCTGATAAACATATATGGATTGTTTAATCAGTCCCATTGTCAGACCTTACATTACTTGCAACTTTTTATATGCATATATCCTCGTAGGTAAGACTTCACAGGATTTCTTATTATTTAATTAGGATAAATTTCTAAAAATGGAATTAGTGGGCCGATGGGCCAAAGGGCATATACACCTTTCAGGTGTTTTCATGTAAATTGCCAATTTACATTCCCACCAGTGGCATCCTTTGATGACAGCTAACTTAGTTCTTAGGCCACATTTTTTTTTTTTTGTCATGGGTATGAAAAGTTGCTGTTTACTGACTCCTTTCTATGTCTAAGATTCTGTTAGTAGGTCCAGTAGAGGATGAGAACTGGCCCTTTTTTTTTCTTGTCTTGGGCTCCTCCTCTTCTGCTGACTATGGCGTCCTAGGAGGAAGCAGGTGTCTTTTCCCCAAGTGAGGGAAGGAGTGAAACGCGTAGCATATAGGTGAGGTGAGCCACAGGACTGTATAAGAAATCATTTGCACCTTTTAATCTAATACATAAAATGGATATGCAGCGCTGCTTTGTGACACACAGCCACATTCATCTGTTGGACACATTCGCCTTCCAAATGTTTAGCTCAACTTCACAAAGATCTATTGGAGAGTATGTACTAGATTCAAGGCTCTAGGGTAGAGAGCTCAGACCCTGATGAACTCTCGATCTACTTGGTACAAAGATAAGATAGCATAAGGCATGGCAGGAGAAGACTGGTGTAACAAGAGGGGTTTCCGAGGAGAAGGAGATCACATCTGATGACTTGCTGGGCACCTCTGCAATTCTCAGTACCTTCACTTGTGCCATTGTTGCAAGTTAATGTGCTATAAATGTCAGGCATCACATTGGTCAGGGTTCCTCCACTTTCTACCTACGTGACCTTGAGTAATTTACCCTCCCCAAGCCCTATTTCCTCATCTATAGAAGAGGGATAATCCTATTTGCCTTGTGATCATTGTGGGAGCTAAGTGTGAGAATGAAGGTCAGGGGTCCAGAAAAGTGCCTGCGAGGGGTAGGCACTCCACACAGACAAGCTCTTCTTTTTAGCAGGTGTTCTGTCCCTATTGCAGGGGGTAAGGATCTAATGTTCAATTTGCACAGTGCTGTGACATCTCTCAAAGCTTCCTCCTATCTCATCTCATTTAACCCATTCTCCCAGTAGCTTTGAAGTTTGCCAGGCAGGTGGTGGTCTCCCGAAGTAAAAATAAAGAAATAGGTGCAGAAAGGTTGAATGAATTGGAAGGATCAGACAGCTAGTTAACAGTAAAAACAAAACTAGAAGACAGTATTTTTACTTACAGGCTTCAACTAAGACACTTTTTTCCAAAACTACCACGTTTTCTTTTTTAAAAATAGCTCTCACCTTAATAGTTTTCAATTAATACTAATATTTTCTCACTGTGTTACCTTGCAGCCCTATTTTTTTTTCAGCCAAACACAAATCATGCACACATTCAAAACTTTTCCCTGCACCAAAAGTGAATAATGTTTAGCCTCATTCAATCTCTTGTATTTGTCCTCTAGATAGCCCCACCTAGATCTAAAATACCCCTTTTGCCCTTTGTTGCTTTTTGCCACAAAAGGGGCCCTTACCCCTCTTTGTTCCACTTGACCCGAGCACCTTAGGGCAGCTCCTTTCCAAAAGAGCCATTTCTAATTGGCTGTCGGCAACCTCTTTCATCACTGAGCCTCAGCCTGGCTGAGGCTGACTGATCCGATCTGGGCCACTTGATCCAAGCCCTCCCTATAAAGCCAGGTGGTCAGCATCTCCCTTGGTTGTTTACCAGGCAGTAGAGACTGTGCAGGACTGGTCTCTACAGGCAGCCACGATTCCTTAGGGAAGGAGACCAGGAGGTAGGCAGTTGGATGGCCGAGGTCAGATATCGTGCACATGTGTGTGTGTGTGTGTGTGTGTGTGTGTGACTCCTCCACTTTATTGAGTAGCCACTAATGTTTCCGAATTATCTGTCTCCTTTAATTTTCCTAGTTACCATGTCCCCTTTTTACAGATGAGGAAACTGAGACATGGAGACAATATATCTCTTCCTTAATGCATGATTATTCAATAAGGGACCACTTTCCTCCATGCCCCATCATTTTGTGTTCAGCTAAGAAGTTAAGGGAGACTAGTTATCAAAATCTTTTGTGCAGAATTTAATGTGCATTAAGAATGTATGTTTTGTTGTCCAGAATGTACATTTATTGTTGCAGTGAAAAAAATTGGAAATTATATTCATTATTCAGTTCTAGCCATGAGTTATTTTTATTTGGTAAGAAAATGATTATTTAAATATTATTTATTTATTCTCTGCCTTGTTCCAATGAAAATTTAAGCAATTTTCATGACTTGAATAAAACATTGATGTTTATCGGACAAGCGAACCCATCCTTATTCCAAATAACCCACGTGTCTAGACAGCTGCCAGAACCAGTCAATGGAGCCATGGCCTGCCTTTTGCACACTGGAGTTTTTCTTTTCCTTACAATTTGATTTCATTCATCAGAAGTACAAATTTAATGTAAATTTCTGGATTTAAAGTTTTCATTGGTCCCTAAATGTTTCCCAAGTCATGGAGCCCTAACTCAGACTTCAGTCTTTGTATTCCCTGTCAGAAAGATCAGGGTAGGAAAGAGGAAACACAATACAAGCTCACTAACAATAACATCAGCAGTAAACAAATGTAGCAAAAATGTCCACACTCACAAATAATTCAAGTAATGCAAATTGAAGCAACAATGAGGTCTTATTTTTCACCTATTAAATTAGCAATACATTTTAAAAACGATAGGGCTAAAGAGTACTGTGAAGCTGGTAACACATCTATTGCTGGTAGTTAATGTAAATTGAAAAGCAGTTTGGTAGAATGAATAAAAAGCCTTAAAAATGTTTATATCTTTTGACCTAGTAATTTTATTCCTAGGGATTTCCATAAAAGAAATCATACAACAGTAAAAAAAACTGCAGTTTTTATCACTGATATTTAGAATGTAAAAAAAAAAAATTTTATTTTTAAAACAACCTAAATGCCCAATAGTAATGGAATGGTTTATTAAATTATTGTATATCCAGTCAATGAAATATTATGCATCCATTAAAATTGCTATAATGATTATGTAGCACCATGGAGATGCTTATAATATATTGGGGGGAAAGCAGGACATAAAATTATGGATGAATTGCGATCACAAGTAATTTTTTAAATGTCTGCACGTGGACAAAGTGAATATATAAAAATGAAAATAGCTACATAAGGTAGTAGGATAAAAGATGATTTTTCCCCCCCGCTATTGTGAATCATTATGTTATCTTTGTAATTTAACATGGATGATTTTGATTTCTCAAGTCCTTGAAAGTCAAAGAGCCAAGTTAGCCTTCCATCTCCATCAGGAGGAGAGGTTTGGAATACCCCAGAGGGGGATCTTAGCTGTGACATTGGAGGGAGTGCAGGTGCCAGGACCCCACACCAACCTGCAACAATACTTCTCCCTGCAGGACATCACTGAGAATGGCTGTGTCCCCACCCCAGAAGAGCAGCTGCCAAAGACTGCACCATCCCCACTGGTGGAAGCCAAGGACCCCAAGCTCCGGGAAGACCGGCGGCCAATCACAGTCCACTTTGGACAGGTATTACCCTGGCCCTTGTTGTAGTCTGTTCTGTTTTTTGATTTTTGTTTTTTGCTGGCACTGTAGCACGCTCACCAAATGGGTTTTCATGTCAGCTCTCTTCAACAAAGCAACTACATGGAGGTTTTCACATCTTCGGATGTTTATTTTGGTACAAATATGTTTTGAAGGTGAATTTTCAAAAATTTCGAGGAGACAGCATGGCTCTGGCCATAAACTAGCTCAGCTATTGAATGAAGTCATTAAATGCAGCTGCTGTCTCCCCCACTCCAGGCACGCCATTTAAGGTGTCTCCGTTAGCTAAGCATCTCATTAGAACACTTTAGCATCCCAGGCCCTTCTTTGCACCTTCAAATAAAAGGCAACAAGTGAAGTCTTAAAAAAATCAATTAGGAGTTCTTTATTAATGTACTTCCTGAAAATCAATATCGGGAGTTGTGCTTCTCAAAGTAAACACCCAAGCTACGGGTCCTAGAGATCTGACTCTTTCAAATGACCTGAGCATTTGAAAAATTGTCTATCTCTTTGATTTCCCCCCCCTTAGTAAAACATTGTACTCTTTGCAGAAACTAAAATTTTTATTCCTTTCTTCTCTGTGGTTATATTTTTGATTGAAAATGATGGCATACCCTCCCCTGCTTCTCTTAAATTGACTTTTGATTAGCAAAAGTCATTTAATTTTTTTGTTGATGAGAGATGGCTCTGTTAAGATATGGCTATAACAAAATTTACAAAGTTATTTATTTTAAAATCCCCTGATTCTTTAACCATTTATCAGATGATGCATGATTAAAATAGGGTTTATGACTTTTATCTTAAATGTGATTGCTATTTTACCACATAAAGGATCTAGATGCCTACATTTAAATTTTTCCTGTTTTTAGCAGATATTTATCACATGCCTACTGTGTACTGGGCATTGAGCTATTTAGAAGTGAAGGGAATTTAACAAAATTGTTGCTGTATATTATTCGAGTAAGGGATGTGTTGGTTGGGACATAAAAATGGGTTTTTTTCTCATCAATATTTCCAGATAATATATTCATACATCTTTAACTTGGGTAGGTTCACACCCTTCTCTGATTTTACACTTAAAAGGATATTATAAAAATTAAAATGAAGTGAAGAAAGCATCCAAGGGGCGGTGCTCATTTGGTTAATGAGAATTGTGAAATTGCACCGGCATCTGCCCTCTTGAAGATCTGCCTTCGCCACCCCTGGTTCAGGCCCTGCTGGAGAAATCTGCGCCCTGGTTCCCTAACTGTGTTTGCTGAAAGCTCAGCCCTGGTCCGTTGTCGCCAGCATGGCATTCCAGAGTCAGCTTCCTGCCTTCCTTTGTCCTCATTCCTGCACACACTAACCTTCCCATGAAAGGAGCCCCTCGCTGGAGTTTGGAGCCCATTACAGAGAAAGAGGGGGCGGGGGAGAGGGATTTCATGGTGTTAAACATTCCATTTTCGAAATACAAAAAAAGGAGGCCCTATTTGAAATGGAGAAAGACCTTCTTTCCATTTCAGCCAGAAGTAGAGATGCTTTAATGTCATTCCCAGCTAAATGCAGAATAAGAGTATGTGTGCGCACACGGGTGGGGGATAAACAATTAAAAAAGCCACCCCAAACTCTGTTGAAATAAGAGCTGTCTGTGCCTTCACAGGTCTGCAAACTGGAGAGGATGAAAGTGGCTTTTTTTCCTCGTTTGTCACTTCCCTCACGTGGCTGCCGGCATTATGCAAGTGTACAGGAAGGCAGGATTTTTTTTTTTAATGCATGCATGCGGATTAAGGTCAAGCCCTTAGTATCAGCCATGCAGCGGGCTCTCCCTTCCAGCTGCAGCCGGAGAGCCTCCCCACAGCCGCGAGATGCCTTAATTGAGACGTGCTGTCAAAGTGACAAACACATTTGCATACAGTCTACACTCTATTTATTTTCTCTGGAAAGGTCTACAGTCTGCTGTTGGTTGAACATTCTTAATCAGTTTGCTGTAAGTGAACTGCCAGCCAGC
This sequence comes from Arctocebus calabarensis, assembly GCA_963573935.1. NCBI lineage: Eukaryota > Metazoa > Chordata > Mammalia > Primates > Lorisidae > Arctocebus > Arctocebus calabarensis. The sequence goes on from CAUYON010180971.1 coordinate 43,916, forward strand.
TCACTTGTGCCGGCCCCTTCTTCATTAGGTGACAGATTTGCTGCAGGAGGGGTGGGAGACCCTGTTCTTTTAATTCTTTCCAGCTTTGCCCCCGCGGTGGCTTGTCCTATAGCCCTTCCCCGGTTGCTGGTTTAATAAGCCATTGACCATAACAGGTAGCATTTCTAGAGCACCTACTGCTGGCAGGCATGAGTTTTAGGGACTTAATACTATCCCCAAACAACAGCCTTTTGAGTTTCATTTCAGAAACGTTTGCCACGCTCTCCTACATCTGCACTATTTTTTTTACTTGATGTTTTTCTTTAAATAGACTCAAACCTGACATCCATACAAATATTAGCCTCATCTGTAGCAGTAACATTGGTAAAATCCAAGTTTTTCCTAAGCTTATAATGACAAAATTTTAAGTGTCCATCCCTGGATCACCAAAACCACTCATGTAGCCCCGATGCTATATAGTCTCTTTTTGGAAAACAACAGACCCCTTCAATAACTTGTGTCACCTCTGCCATATCCCTTTGAGGAAGCAATTGTTAGCCCCATTCTATGGACCCCAAACTGGAGCTCAGAGACATGAAGGGATCTGTCCAGGTCACATCAACAGCTTGGAAACCCAGGACAGTCTGCCTTTAGCTCTCTCACCAAGCAAGGACTTCAGTCATTTGATGTGTCTGTTAAAGCCGATGTGCCCGGCTGAAGAATTTCAGCTAGCCAGATAATGCACACTAACCTCAGAAGAATCTTTGCCTTGGGTTTATATTTCTTTGGATTTCGTTCTTTAAGCACGCTTAGTTTGCCCATAGGGATGGAGACTATTGAGATAGATATTAATCTCTCTACCTTGCAAAGCTGGTACCCATGCAGGTACCATAATACCTCCCTACCCATATAGGGAGCTTCATGGAGACCTCCAAGGGCATGGCAGAAGGGGGCCTCAGAAGCTCTGCAGTGGGGACTAGCAAGAGGGGGCTTAGTATGAAGGTAAGAGCTATCACTGCCAAGGAGGGAAGGTGCTCTCTTGGCCTCTGCCCCAGTGGAGTCTCTCTTTCAAGGAATGTGACCATTCCTCCAGTTAATTATGTCTGCATTCATGTAGATATTGACATGTACCATGTGTGAGATAAATAAGTCCTCGGTACCCATCATGTAGGGTGTAATGATGGAGACAGACCAGCAGGTAGACAGCCTTGACCCAGAGTGACAAGGCCATGTGAGAGGAGAGCTCCTAGAGCACTCTGAGCCCATGGAGGCAACCTCTCCACCCCCAGGACCACCCTTCACAGTCCCAAGTTGGACTCTATCCTTAAAAGATAGTCAGTCAAGTGACTGAACTCACTAATAATTCATTTGTTTTCAAACCAGACACGTGGGCTGGGCATGGTGGCTCACACCTGTAATCCTAGTACTTTGAGAGGCCACGGCAGGTAGATTGCTTGAGCTCAGGAGTTCAAGACCAGAGTGAGACCCCATCTCTGCTAAAAATAGAAAAACTAGCCCAGCATTGGGGTGGGCACCTAGTAGTGCCAGCTGCTTGGGAGGCTGAGGCAATAGGATTCCTTGAACCCAAAAGTTTGAGGTTGCTGTGAGCTATACCACCATAGCACCCAGGGTGACAGAGTAAAACTGTGTCTCAAAAAGAAAGAAAGAAGAAAGGAAGGGAGGGAGAGAGAGAAAAGGAAGAAAGAAGAAAAGAAATATGTTAACACACACACACACATACACAAGTGTTAGTGAGGAGCAAAGTAAGTGGATTTTTAGTTTGGCCTCTGCTTCTTTAACATGAGTGGTTTCTTCAAAGAGTTTGAAAGTGCCAAATAACTCAAGAATATCTGTCTATTCCTACCTTGACCAGTGTTCAGGTTTAGAAAGGATTTAAATTACCGTTTTCCCCCTCTCAAGTTTAGAATCAATTGAAAAGCAAGGCCCAGGGGACAGTCAAATGAGATAAAAGGCCAACATTGTTATCAATAAGACTAAAAGGAGAGGTTCGGTGCCCGTAGCTCAGGGGTTAGGATGCCAGCCACATACACCGGAGCTGGTAGGTTCGAACCTAGCCCAGGCCTGCTAAACAATGACAACTACAACAAAAAAATAGCTGGGCATTGTGGCTGGCACCTGTAGTCCCAGGTACTTGGGAGGCTGAGGCAAGAGAGTCACGTAAACCCAAGAGTTTGAGGTTGCTGTGAACTGTGATACCACAGCACTCTACCAAGGGTGACATCGTGAGACTCTGTCTCAAAAAAAAAAAAAAGAAGAGGACTAAAAAGAAAATATAGCATTAGACCTGAGGCCAAATGTTGGTAAAACTTTACCACCAAATTTAAAAGACTGGGTTATTCCACACAGGATAAGGACACAATGGCGGACCTTGCCCAGGGCAGTGCTACCCATAAACTCCTAGCCAGGAGGAGCTGCCCCAGGGCCTGTGGACTGGCCACCCCACAGGAGAAAGCTGGAAGGGATGAGGAAGCCTGCCCAGTTCCTTCTCCCAAGCCCAGGGGATGGCACTCCTCCTTTTCTCGACAGGGGTGAGTGAGAGGGCTCAAAGAGCTAAGGATTCCCCCACATTTTCCTTTGCTGGGATGGGAATGGACATTCCCTCCTTTCTGTGGCTGTAGGAGTGAGGAAGCAGTGTGCTCCCCAGCAGGGCTGGGGCTCCCTCAGCTAGAGCATCTTACCTTGACCTCCTTCCCTTCTGGGGAATAAGCAGAGGTGGCTGCCACCCCCACACCCCATGGAAACTGCTCTGCTCCCTGCATTTAATAAGATGGACAGGCCACTAGATGCTTCCACTTCTTTGCTCATTGACTTGAATATTTGCCATCAGCTGGTAAGGAAGAAGGTGTCCTACCCACTGTGCCCATAACCACCCAGCAGCTGGTGGGATGGGTGGCTAATTCCTACTCCAAACCCAGCAGTCCCACCTCTGCCTCTCTTGGCCACGTACATCTCTCTCCTGGCCAGGAGAATGACTGTGCGAGTCCAATGACACTGTGCTGTGGTGCTGTGGTGCTGAGGCAAACCTCTCAGCCATGGCCGGGGCTGGGCCTTCCCAGGAGCCCTTCATTGAGAAGGGGTGAGAGGACGAGGCTCCCTGAGAACATCAAGGCAAACCCCTTCCAAGGTCAGATGGGAAATGACTGATCCTGCAGACAGAGTAGTTCCTGCCTTCCAATCTAGTAGATTCCAAAAAGTATACATTGAAGGTACCTCTGTTCTTCTCCCATGTCAGCAAAGGTTTCCAGACCTCTTTAACAAAAAGTTTGAAAATCTGGTTAAGCCAAAACCAAAACCAAGCACCCCTGAGGCTTTCAGAGTTGCAGCAGAGAGGGTTGGATGCCCCTGCACCCCCCACGAGGAGCTCTTGGGATGGGGTCGCCTCCTTCTCTGAGTGCATGGAGAATGCTGGCATGTGCCAGGTCATTTGGTGCCAGTCCCATGCTGGGCTGGAGGAGACGCCAGGCCAGCAAATGCCTTCTCAGCACTCTTGACTCTGAGTCCCCTGAGAAGTTCCTTCTGCCTCATTGAGCTTGGAAGTGACACATAATTCCCTTCCATTCAGCCGTTGCCTCCCCACCACCTCCCAGAGATGTCCCGTGTTCTCCAGACACTGCAAACCCCAGGCTCCCAGTCTGAAAGTACACTGCCCACCGAGCTCCCTCCTCCTCCCAGGTCAGTGAACGGTACCGCTGCCCAGAACCCGGCCCACCCGCCCTCTCCCAGAGCCTCTCTCCTGCACTGCTGCGTCTTCTCCTCTCCACCACCTCTGCCACAGGCCGTGCAATCACGCACCCAGACTGTTCTACATGCTCTCAGCTGGCATCCGCACTGAGCATGCACATGGCCTTGCAAGAGCCTCCTGAAGCATGCACAGGTGGCCATGTCAACCACCACTTCTAGTCTCCCCTAAAGAGTCCACCTTCCTTCTCAGCCTGGTATGTGAGGCCTTCCTGATCTGCCTGTCCAATCCCAGAGCAGGTCCCTTCTGTAAATTCTCCTGACTCCCCTAAAAGAGTCGGTTACTCCCATCTTTGTGCTACCCCTGAATTTTGCACATGCCACACTTAACACACAGCTTGTAGTTGTTTCTTCAGTGCTTGTCTCCCAAGGCAAACAGGAGTCTCTTGGAAGTACACTGTTGTCCACAGGGCCTGGCACTGAGCTGGCAGTCAGTGAACACCCTGGGATTATTGGTATGGATGTTTAAATTCAGCAAGGATTGATTGTTGTTTGAGTAGTCTCATGTGTTCAGCAAGTTATTTGGTTTCACTTCAGTTGTATGCTTATAATTCTGTTCATTGGAAGAAGAAAAATGAATATTCTATTATTGGTCAAAAACTATTTTCAAATTCACTTACTTTAAATAAGGACTTTGTTTCCAGGTAGAAATAGCTTTGTATTATAGAAATTTAGATCCTATCTCATTTGGTGTGTTTTTAGGAGGTCCTCGGGTCAGTCATATATGTTCCAGGAAGAGAAGGGAAATGAAAAAACAGAGGACAGGGACCTTCCTCCCCCTCCTCTCGCCCAGGGAGGGGTAGAATGTGCCAGGAGCCCAGTGGTGTAAAGAGTGGTCAGGGTAAAGGGAAGGCCCAACCTCCTGTGAATCACATCAGATGAGAGCAAGCAACGGGATAAATTAGGCACCAAGACTTTATCTGCAAAAGAGACTAAGGTACCTAACCCAATGTGAAGTGTGAGGCTCCCTTGGATTGTGTTTTTTAAAAGAAGTTTTAAAGACATTCTTGGGAAGGTTGGGAAATTTGAAGACAGACTAAAATAGGAGATGATATTATGGAATTATTATTAATATTATGGTTTTGTGGGGATTTATCTTGTTCCTAGTTGAATCATACTAAAATATCAGCATGCCTGCAACTTACTTCCAAATGGTATGGCACAAAATTTCACACAAGCACACAGACACACACACACATCCATTCATAGAGAGGGAGAAAGCAAATATAGCCCCCTTCCTCCCCAAAGTTTAACTGCTGAAAGGCAAGTGCCGAGCTGTTGCTGGAAGCAGTGAGGTATAGTGGCCCAAACAGATTTAGAGCTGGGCAGGTCTGGGCTTAAATTTCAGCTCTGTCACTAATGAGTTGGTGACCTTCAGTAAGTTCCTGAGTCTCAGTGCAATTCAGTTTCCTGTCCTTGGAGTGAGGGTGATCACACCCACATCTTGGGTTGTTATACGGATTAAATGAGATGTTTCCTCAAAGCACCTAGCTCAGTACTGGGGAGTAGGCCATGGGTGAACACCAGTCTCTTCCCCAGTGGGCACGGGTGGAACTAGCTGTCACTCACCCGCTAACACAGCCTCCCACCAGCCCTGTCCACCTAGTGCTTGGCCATCACCTTGGCTCTCAGCACGTCTGTTCCCCAGAGGCTGCCTTCCTGGCACACACTCATAACCTGTGTCCCTGGCTCTGGGTGAGAAAGGCAAAACCTAAACCCAGAGGACACCAAGCATCATGGTGCTGGGGGACAGGTGCTGGTAGCACGGCCAGGATCCAGCACTGGTGGGAGGAGATAATGCTGCCCAAGCCCGACCCAGACACGTAAAAAGAAGGGGCCGTGGGCAGTTGGGCACAGGCAGGCATGAGCAGCTGACCAGCCTTGCAGACTATAGCCCAAAGTCATTTTCTTGGCCTAATTCCACCACACACTCCTGGTCTGCGAGGCAGAGCTCCCTGCATGCCACTCTTTTAAACATTGTCATTTCCAAATTGTATTTCCTCTCTTCCGTTGACCATTTTTTCTTCCCTTTTGGCCACACTCTTTGTACGGGAAAGCAGAGCTACTGTGCCGGTCTCCCAACTCTGTTCCCCCAGCTCCTCCTGCTCTGATCCACCCTCTGTGCCAGCCACAGGGTGACATTGACGCTGTCCTGCCTTCGGTCCTGGTGGGGTGGCTGTCGAAAGTTGTTTCAGCTTCTTCATTGCCATGACCAAAAGCAGCGTGGCCCCTAATTGGTGGTGGTTTGTCAGGTCTCCCTGTCATGGGTGGCTGGCGAGGCCTGTCTTTCCGCGTGCCTCACCCCTTATAGCCCAGGCTAGGCTGGGGACAGCTTCCTGATGAAAGGTTAATAAGGCCGGTATGTGTTCTTCTGAGCAGATACATTCGATTTCAGGAGGAAAAACTTACCAATCAAAAAAGAGAAATCAGATTCTGGAAATTCATAAGGATTGAGTTGAAAATTCAGGAGCTGTCTGATTAGGCATTCAGCATCGCCTTCTCAGACAGTCTCCCTCCTGTTATAGGGAGGTGAAGAAGGCCAGAGAGCTCAGCTCAGAGGCTAGAGCTTCTGATGTGTCGTGGAAAGACTGCTGTCAGCGGCCAAGTGAAAATCCAGGTTCAGGGTAGCAATTTGCTTTCTAAGCTACACCACCTCCGTTCAGCACAAGTTAAGGATGGCTGCAGAGGGCCAAGGTCAGTCACCCTTCCAGACCACCCCTCCATATAGGACTTGAGCACCTTAAGGTCATTCTGAGCACCTCTCACAGGCCAGGTCTGAGAGCAGAGGATGAATTGCTCGCCGCCTGCTAGGCGCCTAGGTGCCTTGTGGAGACTTGGAGAGATGGCTGTGTGTTCCAGTCGGTTCCTCTCCAGGCACTGTGCTAGGCCATGCCTATAGGTTAGCCTGCTGAGGGTCTCAGATATTACCCTCTCTTGCGGAGGATGGGGACTTAGTCAGTCATACAGCTCAGAAGCAACAGGATTGAAACCATTGCTGTTTATTCTAAAGCTCAAGTTCCTGCCCCGCTTTGTGCTAAGAACATGGGCGTTTCCTACAGGGCTTGTAGTGATGGTGCCAGAGCAACAGCCTGGGCAGGTGGCCCAGGATCCCAGAGGGTGGGCCACAAGTAAAGCTTCATTCTTGGTTTCCTTACAGACCTCAGGCCCTCCTTAAGGTTTCTAGGTTTCACTTGGAAGCAAGACACGTGAGCTGGCATTGGTGCTTGGTGTGGACTCCATACATCCAACCCCCTGTTTGACACTGGAGGCTTGATAATGCTGGGTGCTTCTGTGGTGTGTGTGAGGGAGTAGACTACAGAATGAAAGCTGGGCGTGTGTAGGAGTTAGCATCAGTGGTAGCAGGTACCAGTCCAGCCCCAGAGACCAGAGGCCAGGCCTCTGCTACATTTAGTGTGAGCATGTTTAGTTTTCAAGGACCCAAAAGAGAAATTGTAGTCTCATACTAGCTTCAGTATCAAATCATGTAAACCAGACCCTAGCCCCAGGTTTTCATCACATTTCTTGGCTTTGCCTCTTCTGCTGGCACCATTCTCAGGCAGGCGTTCCCCTCCTGGCGGCAAAATGTCTGCAGCAGCTCCAGGCCACATCCTTCCAGGTGCAAGACCGACAGGAAAATGGGTGCCACTTCCCAGTAATTTCCACACAAAACGTGGGATTCACTCACTGAACTGATGTTGATCATGTGTCCTTTGGAAACAATTATTGTGCCGAAGGATTTTCTGTTAAGCCACAGGTAGGGCCCACCTGAAGGACATACCAGGAGGTGAAGAAGGGATGATTTCTAGAAATGAAATTAGGAAGCCATTATCAAAAGAAGTGAGAGACGCAGGTATAGTGACTCATACGTATAATCCCAGCAGTTTGGGAGGCCAGTGAGAGGATCACTTGAGGCCATGAATTCAAGATCAGCCTGGACAACACAGTGAGACCTTGTTGAGACAGAGCCTCAAGCTGTCCCCCTGGGTAGAGTACTGTGGCATCACAGCTCCCAGCAACCTCCAACTCTTGGGCTCAAGCGATTCTCCTGCCTCAGCCTCCCAAGTAGGCACCCACCACAATGCCAGGCCATTTTTTGGTTGCAGCCGTCTTTGTTGTTTGGCGGGCCAGGCTGAATTCGAATCCGCCAGCTCAGGTGTATATGGCTGGCACCTTAGCCACTTGAACCACAGGTGCCGAGCCTCTAAAACAAAAAATTTTTAAATTAGCCAGACATGGTGGTGTGTGCCAGCTGCTTGGGAGACTAAGGGCAGAGGAACACTTTGAGATTACAGTAAGCCATAATCACCACTGCTCTCCAGCCTGGGCAACAGACCGAGACCCTGTCTCAAAAAAAAAGAGAGAGAGAGAGAGAGAGAGCAGATCAAATGGAGAGTTGCGTACAGAAGCCAAACAGGAGACCCTGTCCCCGCCCCTTGTCCATTTTTCTGGTAGCAAAGAGAGGTTCATACCTAGAACTGTGGGGTTCTAAAACTGAGATAGCTTGTAGGGCTGAGAGTGGTCAGGTGTCAACCAATGTACCAGCTAGAGGGAACAGAAGAGAAATGGGGATTGGTGCAGGACAGACCAGGGAGGTGGGAGCCAGGAGCCCCAGGTTACAGGCCTGCAGTCACCTATGATGGCATCTGGGGAATGGAGTGTGGCAGGGTCAGCTGCCATCCCAGGGCTGGGAGTGAAGACGGGCAGAAGCTGAGTCTAGGTCGTTTGTTCAGCAAATGATCACCGATGTATGCTCTGTGCCACTTCTGTGAAAACAGAGATAACAACATGGTCTCATAGCCAGTGATTCAGCCTAATCCTGATGGACAGAATCCATCCGGTAGTTTGAAAGGCCCAGATCTATGCTTGTGTGATCATGCCAGGGGGCATATCAGAGTCCCCTTTTGTTCACTTTACACTCCAACCAGTTTGGTCCTTGGGGTGTTTTCCCTGCCAGTACCCTTAGGAGGTGCCCGTCAACTCACTCTCACTGTTGACTTGCTGGAGATCACCAAAAATCAGAAAGAATGTTTCATTAGTCCCCTTACTCTTCATGTGCTTTAAGGCCCGACAGAGAGCTCGGTTTCCTGGGAGGGATGGGAGCAGTGTCTTCAGGCCAGGACTCAGATACAAGAAGTTTCCAAATCTGAGGGACTAAACATGGTGGCTGTCCTAGGCTGTTCCAGGATGAGGTGATAGGTGACTTGCATGTTAAACTCCAGAATGCCCTGCACCTGATCCAGCCGAGTTCTCCAGCTGGTTGTAATGGACAGTCCTCACCTTCTAAGTCATTCATTCAGTCCAAGGCCTCCAGCAAGGCTCAACAAATGCACAAAGAATAGAAATTGGGCTGGCGGGCTGCAGCATGGTTGCTTGAGGCGTAGAGTCCAGCCAGGGAGGGACGTCTGAGCCGGGCTTTGTGGGTGTCCTCCCTCTGCTTAGACTGAGCTCCGCTCTGGCTTTGGCCTGTTTCTGACTCTGCGTTCCATGGAGAGCACTAAGGCGTTCTGTGGTTTCCTGCACCACCTTTGCTTTGGAGGCTCTAGGTTTTTCTTTCAGCTACTAGAATGTCTTAATCTGCCCTTGGACTTCCCAAACCTGCCCCATTCCATTTTCACCAAGGAACTCACACATCCCTCGGATCCCTAGAATCCTGTGTCTCTCTCCCCAGGTCTGCATGGCACAGGGGGCATCAGAAAACGTTAGCAAGTATAGCGATAGGCCCTTCAACCTGAAGGGTTGAGCCATTCTTATCCAGAATGTGGAGCCCTCCCAAGCTTGTCTCCCCAGGTCACTGATTTGACTGGATGGTGGGAGGATATACCCAGCCTTCAGGGCCCTGCTGGAAGTCACCTCCTCCCAGCCCACCCTAATCATAGCTGGGCTTTTTAGATTGGAGACCCCTGTCATCCTCCACTTCTGACCAGTTCCTGCTCACCCTGTAGAACTCTTTGAAGTGACCCTACCCTGGGCAGAGTCCCTTCCTCTCTTCTGGTGCCCAACATCTGGTCTTCATTCACTCACCAGCTCTTCTGCTCCAGGCCAGACCCCAGCTGGGTGCTGGGACACCCAGAGATAAATAAGCCCCCACCATCTCTCTCTGCTGCCAGGAATGTCCTTCCTCTTCTCTCCCTCCCAGCAAAATCCTGCCAGCCCTTCAAGGCCCTGTGTCAAGTGCCTTTTACCCTGGTAAGCCCTCCCTGTCTCTAAGCCAAGTCACTCTCTCACTGCTCTGGGCTGGCACCCTTTCTATACCCACTTGCTAGTGGTGCTTAGGGACAGTGCTGGCCTCATCTCTGTATCCTTGGCACCCTCACACAGGGCCTGGCACAAAATGTTTGCCCAGTATAAGTTTGGGGAATGACCAAATGGTGATCAAGTGGTACAGGAAAGACTGCGGGTTGGGGAAGCAGTGAGGGCAGGTCCGCTCACGGCTTGTGTCACCGAGCAGCCAGTCCACTCAGCAGAGCAGGAGGAACCCCAAAAGGGGGATGGCTGTTGTTCTGCCTATATTCACTTTCGAAACCCTGTGTACAGTACCATGTCGTGAGTGATAGGCCTCCTGGGTCCCCTGAGTCTGCCCACCTTCAGCACTGTGACAATGGGGCCTCTTGTCAGGGGACTGACCAGAGCCTGAAAATGGCATTTCTTTAAAGGTCTATGCTGAAGCCGCTCGGAATCCAGCTCCCTGCCAGGGAGCTATTGAGCCCAGCAGGACAAGAGCAGGAAATCTGATTCAGCGAGACCAGAGGAGGCATTTTCTCAGATTAGAATTCTCTGTGCCAAAGGTGGGGAGTTTATCACAGTAGGGAATGGGGAATGAAACATAAAATATTGAAAATAAATTATATCCCACAAGCAAGATCCTCTAAGAGAGTCAGCTCGGTGTCTGTGGCTGTGCAGGGAGTCGCCACCCCATGGTCGCAGGAGTGCTGTGCCAAGGGCTGCCTGTCACATACCCACCATCAGTCCCCAACCCTGTCAGAGCCAGGCGCTACCTGTGGACTGGGGAATTTATTAACCTGGCTGTGCCCAGAGGAAGGGATGACAAGGACTAAACAAGAGTGGGGAGGATAAGGAGGGGTCGGGTGGCCTGAGGTGCTTTTTGTTCTGACGGGACCTGCCTTGTCTGGGCCAGGCCTTTCCACAGCACATCTCACTCAATCTGCTCAACAACCCTGTATGGTCGGTGCAGTCATTATGATCCCCAGAAAGCTGATGCTCGGAGAGGTTAAGCACCTTGCCCAAGATCACACAGTAAGCGGCAGAGCAAGAATTAAAAGCCAGGCCTACCTGATGTCAGAGCCCCTTCATCAGTTCCATCTCCTTCCTGAGACATTCCCTTGTGGCTGCCAGTGGTTTAGGGCATGTTTAGAATCCAGCACTAAAGCATAGCAAGACTGTGGAGGTCAAGGTTACTTTGTCTGGCCTCTCCTCACTCGTGGCTAAGACTCATGGCTGCTACTCAGACTTGGGATGTTGCTTATCCCCAGAATGAATCTAACAGAGCCCTAAGGCCTTACCACAGGGATAAGAACCACAGTGATGCTCCCTCTGGTACCCGTGTGTGCCTGGCAGGGGACTCAGCAGATGCTTGCATTTTCTCTCCTCATCCTCCCCAGAGTAATGAAGTAGGGACTGCCATTGTCCCATATTTCTGTAGAATCAAAGGCCTTGTCCTCATTCCCTGGCTGGTAGGAAGAACTTCGATTCAAAGCCCTTGTTTCTCCTACCTTACTGCCCCGCTCGCTGGACCCCGTGGTAGCTGGGCAGTGGCAGCAGCTTCCCGGCAGCAAAGGGTGCCTGCCAGGCTCCTGAACACCTTATCTGAGGTTTCACTGACTGCATCCCTAATCTGAATGATCATTTTTGCCGGGTTAGTTTCATTATCAGTCTACTTAGTTCTCTGTCTTCTGGAATATTGTATCATACTTTGTTTATAGTGCAAAGAACTTTGAAGTATACAAATGCGAGTAGATAATATATTAATATAGAAGGGGCTTCTCGCAAAAGATCGCTGCTTTATATCCCACTTTTAACGCAAAGTGTGATGGGAGATCAACCTTGCCTGGAAGTAGTTTAAACTGAATTTCCGGGATGTTACTGCCCATCAGCTGTGTGATTCCAGGATTGCAGCCACCTCTTGGTTCTCTTGGGATGCCACAGTCCCAAACCCTTCTAGGTGATCCCTGTTTGTCCCTTTTGGAGGTTTTGAGAATGAATGTTCCCAGACAGGCAGGTCGAACTGTGTCAAGATGGTACCTGTGACCTTATGGTCTTGGACAGGGCTTGGCACCTGGCATGACTCACCATATGTTGACTGAGTGAAGGAAGGAATTAACAAGGGTATAAAAGAATAACTCAGAGTTCCTGCCCTCGTGGCATTCATCATCTGAGAGAGACAGTTCATAATCATATAGGACACAGAAATGTTTGTGAATGTGGGTGTAGTGGTTGGAGAGGGGCCCTAAGACTGACCGGAAAACCAGGGAAGGCTTCTCAGAGGAGGTGACATTTCAGCTGAGTCTTTAAAGATAAGTTGTATGCCAAGTGGAACCAGAGGGGACATTCAGGGAGAAAAAAAAGGCATAGGCAAAGGATGCAGAGTCTGACTTTCCAGGAAAAAGGGGTCTGATATAAGGACCGGAGGCCAACCAGTGAGGACCAGAACTAACCTGCAGAGGTAGGTAGCAGCCAGGCCTTGGGTGAACTCGAATGATACCCTGAAGTCTCTAGGAAACAATGAAGGGTCCTACGCAGTGGAATGGCAGCTGGAGACGTTTATGCTGGGCCACTATAAGAGACGCTGGTAATGCACTCATGTCGTTCAGGTGAGAGCTGGTGGGAGCCTACCCTAGAATGCTGCTTATGGGTGTGAAGATGAGGGAAAGATGTGCCAGACATTCAGGAAACCAAAAGGAAAGACTCTTGTGGGCAACCTGGACCCCCTTGAGGGGCTATTGACGTTCTTTATAGAACGGCACAAAGCTAGACACAATGCTTTTCTCTTCACCTGGCCAGCGTGCTCCAGTGAGGTTTGAGTGCAGCCTGGGAGGAAGGGAGTGTCTCTTGGGGTGTGCGGGGTGGATGGACACCTCCTTCTGCAGCAAAGGGTTCTGCTGAGGGACAGAATGCCATTCTTGGAGGAAAGAAATTATACAGCTTGCCCCAGCCACACCAGCCTGCATTTTCCTTGGGATTACCTACCTGCTTGCCTGGGGTACTCTCTCAGGGTCCGCAGGCACCAGGATGCACAACTTACTCCCCCTCTCTGGCTTCTAGCCCCTAGGTTGCCAGCTCTTCAGCACCCAGGTCATTTCCAAGGATGATGTACAGTATTATGCTAAACCAACTTTATGGACAGCCTCTTAAAATGCAAGCCTGTACCCATGATGGATAGAGAACATCCAGTTGTTTAGCCAGCCACTTACGGTTTGCTGCAAACTTGCAAGAACCATGTACAAGCCCCTTGTTAGGCCTGTTACGCTGAGGACCCCATAAATAAATAGCAATGTGTCTTGATGCATCAGGGCTGGAGTATGGAAATAGAGGCACTGTATAAATAAATAATGCATATTTACAAAATAAATATATCCCGTACATTACTGTACAGCCATCACCTAATCACCTAGCTTAACAACCACAAGAAGCTTCCAAGATCTGCCAAGCAACTGGCTTCCATCCATCAGGGTGTGCATCAGCATTAGAAATGACGGCCGCAGGGAGGGGTCCTCCTGCACGCTGGCCTTGAGGCCTTGGAATTGAGGCAAGGGGTGAGATTACAGGTGGGCACCCTGACACACAGCTCTTCTGCCAAGGTGTGAAGCCTGCCGCAGCCATGTTCCTGAAAGCAGAAGGCTGATTGGCACCAAGTTGTAGGATGTGATGGGTTGCACCTACAGGAAGATGGCTGGCTGAGAGAGAAGAGATTTTCTAATTATGCAGATTCGCTGTAGCTTATGAGGGCACCAGTGAATTGCCTTTCCCGCAGACTCTTCTCAGAACCCTGTAACTTTTAGCCATTCGCCCTGGAGGTAGGTCTGGGCTTTTGGAAAGTCAGTTTCCTGTCTCTGCCACCCCTTTTTGAGCTCCGAACCCCACCGGGCATCTGGCTCAAGCATCTGGAGCTCCGTAGAAGCAACTGACAGAATGGCCGCTGGAGTGGGCGCCCCTCCCCTCAGTTGTAATGGCACAATGCTGGATTTCAGTATTTTAAATGAAAAATATATGCAGTTAGCTGTGCGCTGACAATGTCCTTGAGGATTTGACAGTGAGATTTTCCAGCAGTTGGTCTTCGTTAGGATCCTGGCGGTGTTTAATAAGGCAGTCGAACTGCTGGCACCTTGGGTTCCTGTTTGTTCTCCGAGGGCTCAGGGGCTGCTGCGGTAAGCACATCGACCAGAGCTGATCATTACAAGGGCGTACGCCACCATGAATAAAAATGTCACACGTTTTCCCATCTCACAGCGGTACAAAATGTCAGTCCTGTCAAACACACATTGCAGGGAGCTGTGTGCAGTCCGTACAAATTGGAGAGCTGCATATTCCCCCAGCCTTCTGATATTCTTCATTTGAAGCTGAAGAAAAACAGTTGTTAACCTATTAGCCAGGATTTTAAACTCTGTTGAGGTGGTGGATGGGTAGACTTTGACACAGATAGAAACATATTCCAAGGTCCAGGAATTTTAAAACCAGGTTCTCCATCCATTCTTTCCAAGGGAGGAAAGAGAAAAAAACAACCCCTCTGTCTAGTGAACCTGTCTGTCTTTCGCAAACACACTGGGGAAATTTGGGCATATTTCACATCTAAGCTTCCTATCGTTCAACGTTTGCATTCCACTCAGAAAGTCTCTTGCTTTTTGGGATGGCCCTGGGGCTTGACCTGTTAGGCTAGGATAACTCTAGGTTGAGAGTTTTTCCTGATCAGAAGCATGACAGAAATGTTGCCAGTCCTGTGGACAAAGTAACTCAAATGATGGGGACAATTCTAGTTGGTCTGGCACTACTCAGATGCCAGCTGATGGCCGTACTGATAATTCAGTGCTAGTTTCCCCCTTTTGGGCAAGCAATCACTTTGGACTTACCATGTGCCAAGCCTTGTGCCAGGGGCCAGCAGTGCACGTGCAAACCCTCAAGGACTCACCTCACAGGAGAGATGGGAGAAGGAACACCCAACACTTTTTTTTTTTTTTTTTTTTTTTTTATACAGAGCCTCAAGCTGTCGCCCTGGGTAGAGTGTCGTGGCATCACAGTTCACAGCAACCTCCAATTCCTGGGCTCAAGTGAGTCTCCTGCCTCTGCCTCCCAAGTAGCTGGGACTACAGGCGCCCGCCACAACGCCTGGCTATTTTTGTTTGGGTTGGAGCCGTCATTGCTGGTTGGCAGACCCAGGCTGGATTCGAACCCGCCAGCTCAGGTTTACATAGCTGGCGCCTTAGCCTGCTGAGCCACAGGCGCCAAGCCCACCCAACACTTTTAAGTAGGAGGACAGGAAGGCTTCTTGGAGAAGGGAACAGAGTCTTGGGAATTGAGCAGGAATCACCAGGTGGGCAAGTGAGGAAGGGCTTATGGGACAGCACGTGCATTGCAAAGGCCATAGCACACGATGGGGCAGGATCTTTGTAGAGCTGGGGAGAAGCCCTCTGTGGTAGGATGGGAGATGGGGCTTACGGGGACAAGGGCTGGATATGGAATGGCTTGCTGGGGACAGGGATGTGACCTGCTCCCCTGGTGGTAGGGAGAGCGGTCAGAGGTTCCTGGTGGCCTGACCCAGGAGAGGCTCCCGGATTCCCTTTCTAGAGGATGCTGTGCATTTCTCTCTGGATGGCTGCAAAATCAGGAGAATGTTTTCATTTTAATTTCCTAGTTGTATACCGTTTGGGGTGGACATCATTCCAGAGATGATAAATTAGCCTGTTTTTGCTGAGCTGGCCTTGGCCCTTAAATGTACTGAGCAAACCAAGTAGGGACACAGGACTGTTGAAATGTAAGCGGCTGCAAACGTAAACCTTTCTGTGTGGTCAGAACGGACTGAGCAGAACACAAAGCTCAAAGGAAGTCCGAGGCAGAACTCCCGAGGGAAGGGAAAGAGAGCTCCCTTAGCCTCAGCAGATATTTCAGCATCTTCTTTCTGCAGAGTATAGGTTTCTTTGGCAGCAGGCAAACCTGGCTTTGGATTGTGGCTCTGCCACCTGTTAACTGCAAGGCCTGTCCTGGACAACTTGCTGAGCCACACAGTCTCAGTTTCTTCATCTGTCAAATGGGAATGATTTCACCTTTGCAGAGTTGTTGAGAACATAGAAAACCTCATATGTAGTACTCTGAGCACCAGGCCTGGTACCTCACAAGTGCCAAGAAACAGTAGCTCCTCTTGGTATCGGAGAAGGGATACTCTCTCCCAACATCTGGAAGCCCCTCCTCTAGCCTCACCATGCCAGGCATGCCCCCACCTCCTTAGAATGTCACCCATGTACCCTCAGTGACATCCCAGTGACCATCCTAGTGTAGATAGCAGCAAGACCCCTGCCTCCTGTTTCTGTCTGGGCGAAGAATGGCACATGTCAGCAAAGCTCCCTGCCCCTGCCCAGGCACTGGCCGCATCTGGTGCCCGACCTCCAGCCGCCAATGGGATGCCACCTATTCAGAGCGCACCTGCACCCAACTAAAAACAAAGGGCTCCCCTCCCCCGCCCCACTTCTGGCCCTCCTCCCTCCCCCGCCTCTGTTCCGCAAGCGGCCAGGGTCACCCGGCCCCCACGCAGCCTTCCCTCACAGCTGCCTCATGCTTTTGTTCAGCATGTGAACTTCCCGTCAGCCGAGCTCCTTGCACGGGAAGTAATCAGGGATCTTGACAAGGCTTCAAACCACAAATGCCACTACAAATTAACCGGCACCACTACAAAATACTACTCCTGTCAACATCGGGGAAGAATGCACTGCTCTTCAGGACCAGTCTGAGACGTCTTTCAGCTCAGCACTCACTCACGGCAGAGAGTGCCCAGGCCCAGCAGAGTCCCAATCAGTGACAGGCCCAGCGAGCTGGAGCTGTGTCAGTCCTGAGCATACCCTCCCCAGAGCCACAGCTTTTCATCCAGGGCCACATGCAATCCTAAGCACTCCCTTCCTCCCCTCTCAAGTGGTACATCAGGATGGCAAGTCATGGGGCACACGAACATGGCCCTCTGGAGTCTGAAAACCAGAGATTGAGGCCCACCCCACTAGTGTCCTAACTGTGTGATGTGAATTTGGCAAGAGGCTTCAGTTTCTCTGCCTGTAGAATGGGGATTACAGGAATGACTGGGAGACCCTGAGTGACATCTGGCCTGTCACAGGCACTCCGCAATGAGGCTCCCCCCCAGTCCCTTCTTTCCCATGAAGAAGCACTTCCCTGTTACTCTGTGTGAGTGGACACCCACCAGATGGAAACATCTTCCTCGGCCACGATGTAGAAGTCCCTGCGAGCAGCATCGTGCAAAGAGCATCGCTCCAGGGTGGTAGCTTGGCCCTGCTGCAAATGTGTCAGGCCTGAGGAGCCCCAGGTCCCCACTGAGTGCCCTGCTGAGCAGCTCAGGCAGAGAGCACGCTGTTCACCGTGTGACACCAGGACCTGGTTGTTTTCAGCTGTCCTCGCTGGAACTCTGAAGCTGAGGCAAGCATTTGATCCTCCCCAACAAGCAGGATCAGCCCTAGTTGAGGGTGGACGAAGAGGATTAGAAATAATGATGGGAGTTGAGGGACAGAGCTGTGCCTGAGAGAGCTTGTTGGACATCTCAAAGGAGACACTCCACAAAAATACCGCTTCAATGCACTCCTTTTTGGAGGCATATCAAAAGAAGCCCTCTTTTATTTCCATGCCTTGCATAATAGCAGATTTCCAGTCCCGAAGAGTAGAGGAGCCTTGCTCTGAGCCCAGAGGCCCTTTGTAAAGCTGCAGAAAGCTTTGTCTTCCCCTCCCAACTGGGTCTGTTTCATGCACAGGTCAGAGCATTGATGTGGCTACTAGCCAGGAAAATTAACCAGGGGAACTCTTTCCTCGTTAAATAGGGACAGAGTTTAATTCTCTCTCCCCTCCCCCTACCATTCCTGGGGGCATATCTGGTTGGGGCACATCCCTGGGGCAAAGTGATAAACCCCAGGGGCCGTCCTGCTTCCCTCTCAGGACCCCTGGGCCTCTTCCATTTGAGGTAGGTAGGTGGGGGAACAACTCAGAATACAATTTCAAAACAAAGGATCTGAGACCCCCTACTTAGGGGCCAGCCTTAGAAGCCTTCTCTCATGCACTGGGCACACCCCACCTTCTCCAGCCTCCTGTCCCCAGCCCACCCCAAGCTTTGCTGGCACAGCCCTTAGCTTTCAGCGAACTGGTTGGGCCCTGTGGCACTAGCCCCTGTCCCCTTTATGTCCTTTACCTCTGGTCAGGGTCTGTCCTGTCTTCCCCTGACTAATATCTCACCTCTGTGGGGCCCTCCCATCCTGGCACTGAAGTGCAGATCTGACTGTCACCATGCCTGGGTGTGGAAGGCGTAGTCCCAAGTGTGCTCACCATTCCAGGACTGAGCAAATTCATGTGTCCATCCCTGAATAGCTGTCTGCCCCCAGCCCTATACACAGACAACACAAGGCCCCTGCCCCAGCCTGTAATTAACTTGAGATGAGCTGTTGCCTCCTTCTGAAGGCCTGTCTGCCAACTGCTCTTTGTGACCCTGGGCCAGTCCTTGCCACCTCTCATCTGCAGAATGAGTAGCAGCCTTGTTCCCTGTAGAATTCCCTGAGCTAGCTAGTGTGCCAGCAACTGCCTAGGCACCTGCAAAGGCAGCAGGAAGTGCCTTAGCTCTGCCCACAGCATAGGCCGGCTGGCTCCTGGCTGTAGGGACACCGCCTCCAGGCGCTCTGCCCCGAGTCAGTACCCGGCAGCTGAGCATTTTGCACCCTGCAGCCCTGCACGGGGCGCCCACTCATCCATGCCGCCCAAGTAATTAAGTTGATATTCCAACACCACTTCCCCTGCTGACCTTTTGGAAACAATTTGTTTTGCTGCATCAACAAATTAACTGCAAATCAGATGGTGTCCTCGTAAATGCGAGTTTCATATCCAATCAGCATACTCACCTGGCCCGTGTGGCTGACAGATATAAGCACCAAGGGCTGGGCAGAGACCAGGAAAGGCGAAAGAGTTCCTCTCTTCTCTGGGACCTGTGTGTCAATCACGCTTTCTGGCTTACTCTCTCTTGTGTTCACATCATTCCTGTGGCCAGGGCTAGTGAGTTGACAATACGGAGGTCTGGGCAGGCCCTTATGGCTGGAGGGGATTGTCTGTCTTTAGGAGCCCACCCATCCTCCTATCCATTTTCTATACCACAGACACCGATGTCTCTCTTACTGTGTCTCTGATCATGGCCCTCCCCCTGAGATGAGAAGAAAACCCACAATTCTCAGCCTGACATCTAGACCCTTTATCACCTGACCTCCGCCAGCCCCTCCCAGGTCTTAGCCTGCCCTGTCCTCATATTCAGTCTTGCTCTAGTCTTGCTGGACCACTGTGGTCCCCTGTATCGGGCACCTGAATTCTCTACCACTCCCACCCGGTAGAAGAGCCCTTCTCTGAACTTTGCAAATCTTGACACCCCTTTGTCCCCCCTGCACCATAACCCCTCTGTCAGAGTCTTGTTCCCTTGTGTAACCCTGTGCCTGATACACCGTGTACTGTTTGTTGAATGAATGAACAAATGAATCACATGCCTCCTTTGGAAAGTACCAGAAAGAAATGCTCAAATAAGGAAAGAAGAGGAAGACGTTACTCTCTTGCCAGCCTTTTCTCTACAGCACAGATCTCTAACAACAGATTCTAACTTCAGAAGGGACAAAGGTTAGAAAATCTGTATCAGGAAGGATTCCAGGTGATTGTGGAAATTTTAGTTGACAAAGATAACACAATGGACTAAGAATACCTGCTTGTTTGCAGCTAGCTGTGTGACCTTGTACTAGTCCCTTAACCTCTCTGGGCCTCCTGTTTCCTGTGTCTATAATGGGGAAATAATCCTTCTCTAACTTGCCTCACTAGGGAATGTGAGGCTCAAAGGAAAGAAGTAGAAATGCTTTGAAGGGAAACACCATATAAATAGAAGGGATTATTATTAAAATCCAGTCTCCTGCAACAGTCTTGCTGATAGCGCACACCCTTGGAAAGCCAGGGTCCTTGCGTCCACAGGACTTTTCTGGAAATACTTATGGGTCCAACCGGGGAACAGAAGATTGAATGGTCCCATTTTGTCCTCAGGGTATAAGACCAGAGCCTCACAAGGCTGTAATTGCACTCTATGTCATCCTCACACCTGTGCTTGCAACTCAGGAGTTATTTTGGTTTTAGAAAAGAGTTAATTGAGACTTAGGGTAAATAACTTGCCCAAGTGGCAGAGCCAAGATTGAGTTCAACTAGAAAATGACAGAGCCTAGACATGAATTTGTGTCTTTCTAGCCCAAAGTATATTTCTTGGGGCTTACTCCACAAGTGCTCTTTTCACTTCAAGAAAGGTATTTGTCCACAATGTAGGTCAAAGCCCACTGGACTGTACATTCCTTAAGGACAGGGACTCCGTCTTACTCTCTGATTCCCCCGGCCCCGGCCCCCATGGAGTTGCTCTATGAGCATGCATGGGAGGAATTGCCCGCTCTGAACCCCATCCCTCCTACCACAGCCCAGCTCAGCAAGTGCCAGGTAAATTGTTAAACTGAATTCTTCTTGGTATAAGATTGCCAAAGGCCCAGTGTTTTTGAACCCCTTAAGCCACAGCAGTCAGTGTAGCTGTGTTTCAGCCCAGCCAGGAATAGAGGATCGCATATAAGGTGGTCCTCTCTGGTCCTCTGCTGCTGCTTTAAAGAGCCTCTGGTTTTGCCTTCCCCTCCTTCAGCAGTGGAAAGAGCTCTCTGGATTCCTACTCGAGAAGCCTGAGACCTGCTCCTAGCTCTACGCGTTATCAGCTGGGGACCTCGAGTGGGCCCTTAACCTCCTCCAGTCTGTCCCCTTGTCTATGGAAAGATAAACTCCCTATCACTAGGGCTGGGGTAAGAGAGGAGCAGGGCAGGCCTGGCTGTGGACTGCACAGAACCAGACAAAATCTCTGCCCTCCAGGAGCTGCATCAGGTGGAGTGGAAGAGCTCTGGGCTCCCAGCAACTGTCACTGGGTCTTGGCCTGTTCTGCAGTCTTCTCAGGTCTTGGTCACACTGTTGTGGTCCTTACATGCAGCTTCCCGAGCACCAGGGCCACTTTCTGGAAGATGCGTTTTTGGGGGTCGATCCTTCCCTGGCTTCCCTCTTCACCCCATCTCCCTACCCAAGTTACCACCACTCACCCACTATAGCCCATCTATTTGTCTCTAGAATATTCAGCTCTCCGTCGTCTGTGTCCTCAGCTGTCATGCATCCCAGTATATTTGGGAAACTGCAGCTACCATGGCTCAGCTGCCAGCCATTCCCTCTCCTCTAGGAAGAAGAAGCTTCCTCCTATGACCCGGCCCTCTGGGAAGTACCATAATACACCCAGCATTGCCACAGTGGGCCCTCATGATTGGGCCCTTAGATGTCACTGGCTTGTCAAAGTCACCTAGAAAGCCAGCTTGGCCTCTGGTAGAACCAGGAGGGTACTCTGCCAGTCAGAAGTTCTAGTGTCCAAAATCTAAGACTGCCTCCCGTGTGATCAGCATCCAGTCCCCTGGTGATAATCCAGATGCTTGCTGGTCACCAGCCTCAGCACTTGTCCCCAAGGCCCACACACTGTGGCAGGGCATCCTTCCCCCACCTCCTAGTCCCAGGGGTGTCTTTAATGTACAACACTGGGAGTTCACCTTTCCCCTCCTGGTGGCTGCCACCAAGAAGGTGTCCCTCTCATACACCCCAGCATCAGAGTATGCTCAGAATTAGTGCTAGGCCAGGCACAGTGGCTCACACACACCTGTAATCCTAGCACTCTGGGAGCCGAGGCGGGTAGATTGCCTGAGCTCGTGGGGTTTGAGACCAGCATGAGCAAGAGTGAGACCCCGTCTCTAAAACTAGCCGGGCATTGTGGCAGGCATCTGTAGTCCCAGCTACTCGGGAGGCTGAGGCAAGATAATCACTTAAGCCCAAGAGTTTGAGGTTGCTGTGAGCAGTAATGCCACAGCACTCTACTGAGGATGACAAAGTGAGAATCTGCCTCCAAGAAGAAAAAAAAAAGGAATTAGTGCTGCTTCCTCTCCTTGTCCATTTTCTCTTGTGACCAGCTCCCTTAATTCTGACAACCTGCAGGGAAAACTCCCCAAACTTCAGGGGGGAGAGCGGGGGCGGGCAGTGTGGTTTCCTAGTCTTGGTTGTATTGTTGGGTTTTGTTTGATCCCTTTGGTTGCACCAGGACATCTGCACCCCAGGGCCTTGCTTGGCATCTTTACATTCCCTTGGCTTACTCTGCCAGCTTCTAGGCTGGGTGTGGCCAAGAGGCTGCTGTCCTTCCTAATGACAGTCTAAGGGAAATAAGTGAACTATGGAATCTCAGAACTAACTTTTGTTGCATGTGCCAGGAACTTTAAGCCAAAAACCATTCGCTGAGCCCCAGTTATGTTTCGAGTACTGTAGAAATAGAGGGCAAATAGAGAAATGTGTGACCTGATGCCATGCTGGGGAGGAGGGCAGCAGACCAGAGATGAGATCGCCGGGGTGGGTGGTGGGGCCGGAATCTGGAGGGCTTTAAGCACTTCAGGCAGCATTTTCCAGGGGAACAGGACCTTTAAAAATAGAACGCATAGGTTTTTGCCTGATTTTTTTTTTAAGACAGTCTCACTTAGTCACCCTTGGTAGAGTACCATGGCCACTGTGCCCGGCCTCCTGTGTTCAATCTTAATCAAAGTGACATCAACAAACATCTTCCCATACAAAACTTCTGTTTTGAATTTAGGTCCTATAAAACAAGTTCCAAGTGGCTTTAATTTTTTAGACAAGAGTCTTACTCTGTCACTCAGGGTAGAATGCAGTGGCATCATCACAGCTCATAAACCTCCAACTTTTGGGCTCAAGTAATCTTCCTGCCTCAGCCTCCTAAGTGGCTAGAAATACAAGTGGCCACCACCAGGTAATTTTTGTAGAAACAGTCTTGTCAGGTTGCCCAGGCTGGTCTCAAGCAATCCTCCTGCCTTGACCTCCCAGAATGCTAGGATCACAGGCATGAACCACCATGCCCAGCCTTCTTGTGGTTTTCTAGTTCTTAACAAACGTAGACAAATCACTTTTCAATGGAACTGTGCTACTTTATAAGGACCATCAGCAAGCTCTCAGATTACAACACTGAGTATACAATTTAAAAACAAATAAGTATCCATAAACAAATTTATATTTTTTCCTATTTGACAATTTCACTAGGCAAAAATGACTTTTTGTTTGATATATATACTATTTATGATTACTGAACATTTTCCATGCATTTGTTTATTGTCTCCTTTTCTGTAATAAAATAAAAATTTCATTTTTTCCTGGAGAATATTGTAAAAAAAAAAAAAAAAATCTACTGATCTTTTTTTTTTTTTTTTTTTTGAGACAGAGCCTCAAGCTGTCACCCTGGGTAGAGTGCCGTAGCATCACAGCTCACAGCAACCTCTAATTCCTGGGCTCAAGCGAGTCTCTTGCCTCTGCCTCCCAAGTAGCTGGGACAAGTGCCTGCCACAACGCCTGGCCATTTTTTGGTTGTAGCCATCATTGTTGTTTGGCAGGCCGGGGCTGGATTCGAACCCGCCAGCTCAGGTGTACATGGCTGGCGCCTTAGCCCGTTGAGCCACAGGCGCCAAGCCAAAATCTACTGATCTTTTTGATCTTCAGTGATTTTTTTATTGTGTCTAAGTTTAGAAAGATCTATGTTAATTTTATTTTCTTCTGGCTTTTCCTTTAAAGAAATTTAGTAATAGAGGCTTAGTGCCTGTAACTTAGTGGTTAGGGCGTCGGCCACAAGCACCAGGGCTGGTGGGTTCAAACCCGGCCAGGGCCTGCTAAACAACGACAACTGCAACAACAAAAAACATCTGGGTGGCTTGGCGCCTGTGGCTCAGCAGGCTAAGGCGCCAGCCACGTACACCTGAGCTGGCGGGTTCGAATCCAGCCCGGGCCCGCCAAACAACAATGACGGCTGCAACCAAAAAATGGCCGGGTGTTGTGGCGGGCGCCTGTGGTCCCAGCTACTTGGGAGGCAGAG
>CAUYON010180972.1:0-38694 GCA_963573935.1 Arctocebus calabarensis
CCCCCCCACCCCCCCCACAGCCCACACCCACCACACCACACTCCCACCACACGCCACACACACCACACGACACCGACACCTCACGTCACTCCCACGTCAGGGCACTCCCACCTCAGGGTACTCTCACCTCAGGACACTCCCACCTCAGGACACTCCCACCTCAGGGCACTCCCACCTCAGGACACTCCCACCTCAGGGGACTCTCACCTCAGGACACTCCTACCTCAGGACACTCCCACCTCAGGACACTCCCACCTCAGGACACTCTCCCCTCAGGGCACTCCCACCTCAGGGCACTCCCACTTCGGGACACTCCTACCTCAGGACACTCCCACCTCAGGACACTCCTACCTTGGGACACTCCCACCTCAGGACCCACCCACTTCAGGGCACTTCCACCTGAGGACATTCCCACCTCCAGGCACTCTCACCTCAGGACATTCCCAACTCAGGACAGGCCCATCTCAGGGCACGCCAACCTCGGGGCACTCCCACCTCAGGACCCTCCCACCTCAGGGCACGCCCACCCCGAGGCACACGCACCTCAGGACACTCCCACCTGAGTCAGGAGGGGAACAGCAGGTGGAAGGTAGGTAGAAACCCAAGGTCCAACCGCCAAGGTTGCAGCAGGTCCTCCTGGGTCCTCCACCCAGCTGGAAGGAGTGGCGGAGCTCAGGAGCTCCGCTGAAGAAGTGCCGGCCTCGAGGGCGCAGGTGGGGCACAGCCCACCACAGTCGGTGGGAAGGGAAGCAGAGACCCCTCGGGAGGTGAGAGAAAGCTTTTATTACAGGCCATGGATCTAGAGGAAAAAACATTATTGGCCATGAATACCAGTTTTATACATCATCATAAAAATGTTTCATGTTGCTTTAAAGTATATTAAGGAAAGAAGTATAGAATTGGCCAACTGGCTATTTTTTTTTTTTAATTAAGAAAAGTCCCCAAAGTGTGACATAAGTGGTTCCTGGAGTTATCACTCATGATTATCTCGGGTAATTTTAATCATTTTTCAAAACTGAGATACAGCACTCTGACAATTCTGATGCTTGGATGTCAGAGCTGGTGGAGCCCGTGGAAGTTTCACTCCTGGGGTCTGGCCGGTACTTTTGAGATCAAGAGAAATGTCGGCAGGTCAGAGAACCTCACCAAGGTCTGAGGTCTCATCCTCATCTTGGCAGTCCTGGAAACTTGTTTTACCAACTCTTAGACTGGATTGGGCTCTAAAGGCTGACTGTAACCCTGAGGAATCTATGAACAAGGACTCCTGTGCAATCTTTTACAGCAAAAAATACACACATCGTGTGGCTCACCCACCATCCAATAGCTTCTTCCTATGAACTTGTAGAAAGACAGGAAATGGAAGGGCTTTATTTTTTTATTTTTTATTTTTTTGACAAAAAATAAGATGCACAGAGCAATTCTGGTATCCCTGTAAGAGATAAAGTCCTAACTTTTTGCCTCCCAGGAAAATGCACACAGCTCCCCAGACAGTGCCTAGCCCAGGGTAGGGATTCTGTTGGGGGGTGGACTGGCGAGTGAGAGGGTGGGCACACGTCAGCAATCCCCCTCCCTCTTTCTGACAGCTGCCGGCACCTGTGTTCTTTGGGACCCCCTTTTCTTGATTCAAGCCCACTTCCTCCATCAGCAGAGTGTTAGGGCAGCTGCTCAGGCCTGGCCGTGCACTCTGACCTGGAGGCTTTCCCTGTGTCCCGCCCATCAGTCAGCCCATTCTGGCCCGGTGGGGCTGCGGCCCGCTTGGCCTCCGTGGCCTCCGCCAGCCTGCTCTGCACCACCCTGAGACAGCTGATTTCGCTGTGTAGTAACATCAGCAACGCCTTCCTGCTGACCTCAGAGGGGACTTTCAGGTACATCTTGAACCCTAAGTGTGGGGAGCTTCTAGTGCCCTGCCCCGATCTCTGGGGCTGAGGGCGCCTCCCTTACAACACCCACCAGTTTGCACTGACAAACCGGGTTTTGCCTCACTCCGCTCTTCCCTCAGTATCTCTGCATCTCAGTCCTGACCCTCCTCCAGACAAGGCCCCTGTAGCTCTGCCATGAACAAAATAAACAGTTTGAAGCAAAAGTTTGAAGTAAAAGTAATTAAGTCTTTTCCAAGTACAAAATGGATTTGTTCCAAATGCTGGAGAATTCACCAATACGCATTCATCAGATAAACCTCCCTCTGCCTGGGCCTCTTCTCTTCTGTCTAGACCTTCACACACACGTACACACACGGAGACAGGGCACAAGCAACCCATGCACACACTGACAAAGTCAGACACAGTGATGTGTGTGCTGTAACAGGTACCCTTATAACTGACAGACACCCGGGGCCGGCTCCTCAGTCCCAGAGTGGAGGTCAGACTCCACCGGACGGTGTGGCCGCACAGGTGCGCCTCACACACACCCAAGTGTCACAGCTGGAGCAGAAGAGAGCGGCAGTCTCTGAAGCTGGCTCTTTTCAGCAGCATATTTACAGCAAAGAGCCAAGAATTTTGCTGTGAGCTGCAATTCCCTCTAAAGCCAAGTGACCTTATTGGGACATGTTATTCCAGCCTTTAAAAAATAAGTAAATAAATAAATAAATAAAAAGCCAACTGGCCGCACCGCTGGTCCCCTTCATGTGCGGCCTGAGCCTGCCCTCTTCTGGCCAGAGGCAGAAGGACAGTGACACTGAGCAAACGCCCCGGGACAAAAGTTGGAGCTTGGGATTTGAGAGGTTTGTAGTCCCTACAAAATGCCACTTTTTGCTGAGTTCTGGTCCCAGCTCTGCCTCCACCTCTCACTCTGGGATCTCGGTGCGTCCTCGCCCTGCCCCTGCACTGGGGATGTCTGAAGTCCACCCGGCCCTGATGCTGAAGGACCAGGAGGGCGGCCACCTGGACAGTGCAGGGTGATGTGCAGGCTTCACAGTCCAGGAACGGACATGAGTTTGCAGGTTCTGCTCCCACAGACCCCTTCCCGTGGCACAGCTCCCCAGTGGGGAGCGCCCCTCCAGCTGCTTCTTTGACTACTTTCTTTTCACCTGCCAGCAGCCGCGTAGCCCCCACATGCTTTCCTTATCATCGGCAAGCACACAGCTTTTCCTCCCCAAGGTTGATCCTCACCCCAGGTGTTAAGATTTACCTTGGTAACTTTACGACTAAAGCTGCTTCCACAGATGGGGGCTGGCTGCAGCCGGGCCCCCCAACCCCATCCTGTCTTTTGTCTCTTGTGTCTTTCTCATTTCCCACCATTTCCACTCAGGTTATTTCTCCTTCCTCGTGCTGGGTCACAAGACCCAGGCTGACTGCTGCAGCTGGACACTCTTTCCTTAGGGATGAGTCAAGTTTGGGGAGTCGTCTCCAAGCTAAGCCTCTCTTCAGTGCTCCGAGACCCAAAGGGACTGCACACAGGAGCAGCCAGGACACAGCTCTCTCCACAGCCTGTGCTTGGCCGCCAAGGGCCCCTAACTCTAACCCTAACCCTGATCGTGTGGCCTCAGGGCAGTGCTGTGTTGGTGGCCACAGTTAGGCCAGATCCCAGCTCTTCTAAGCAGAGCACCACCGTTAGCAAATCCTGCCTGTCTGGGGGGGGAGGGGCTGACAAAAGAGGTGGTTTTAGAGGTATGGGGAACATTTTAAAAATAGCATTTGTGCCTCTTAGCCTAGATGCCTCCTTAAAGCAGACCCGGAGGATTTGTGTGCAAAAAGTTGACCTGGGAGCCACTGAGAGGGTGGAGAAGTAAGGGTGAGAAGAAGGGAAAGCAAAGAAGGGCCTCCGACTGGCCAGGAGTGTGCGACAGGGCGCCAGGAGGGGGGTGGTCAGCACGTACTCCCACCCTTCCTAAGCGGAGGGTCACCCCTGGACCTGTAGCCACTTGGGGACTATGACTGGGGCATCCGTGGGTCTGCTACATTGTTTTTATCTGATTTCAAAAGGGAAACAGTCTTAAGACAAACACTTTGCAAGAATACAGTGAAGAGTGAAAGAAAAAAACTGTAAACTCTTCGTGATCATACCACCCAAAAACAGAAATGATTAAATACTTGAGCATGTTCTCACCCCAGGCCTCCCATGCATATGTGCATGTGTGTTTATATATGTAGAAATCCACATGTATTAAACAGAAAATACATTTCTGGATGGTGTTACATGACCTTTTCACAATGTTTGTAACTAGAAAATATTTCCATGTTATGATTTTTCATCTATCACATGATTTTAATGACTTTGTTATCATAGTCTCCAATAAGAATGTGTCATAATTCATTACAACTCTACTGTGGGACATTTAAATGGTTTGTCGTTTCACTATCATATATGTTGAAATGAACATGCCTGGATATAAAATCTTTCTGTACATCTCTGATCATATAGAACAATGGACAATTGCCTTAGAGTCAAATGCCTGAGGTCAATTCCTTAGAGTTATTGGTAAAAGATCAGTGGTTCATTGATTACATTTATGTTCAGTCCCATTGTGGGCCCTTGAGGCAGAGCAGTAAACGGATGTCCCCTTCACCGTGGGGTATGTTCATCTGGTGGTGGGCAGGTGTGAGAAGGTGATGGGGGACAGACAAGCACAGTGACAGTGATGAAGGCCGAATACAATCAGCCTGGACACCTGCAGGCTGACACTGCAGTTCTGAAATGTGTGACCTCAAGAGGCAAAATAAGTTGAAATTTGTATTTGCTTCATTACTGATAATATGGAGCACGTCTCATTCCATACTCCCACGAGTTTGTGTTTTTAGGTGATCAGAAATGTATTTTCTCTGCTTCCTTGCCTATTTCCTTTTGATGTTATGATTTAGGGTAAATTTGTCGGTTACTTTTAATTTTGATTTTGATGTTTGCTGCAACAGAGAGCTTTCTAATTTTTATGTAACCAGCTTGCAAATCTTTTCCAGTTTCTATCTTTGCTTTACTAATTAAGGAAATCTCCCCTAAGATTATAGGTTACCCATGTTTTTCCTAGCTTTTAAAATTCCTTTTTTTTAGTTTCTTTAACTCATCAATTTATATGAGATTTGCTTTTCAGTAGGAATCTCAGTTGAATGTTTTTCCCAGATAGTTATCCCTACATGATTATTTGGGTAATCACTGGGGAGGGCAGGATTTTGAGCAAGCTGGGAGATGGCGACAGGTGCCCCCTGGAGCAGCGTGGGCTGAGGCAGAAACACTGCAAAAAACCGAGCCGCCCTGGAGGGACCAGCAGGAAGTACCGCTTCGAGCTCTGCTGGGGGCTCCCTGGGAACTCGCCTCTGCCTCTGCCCCCAGGTGCCAAGGACACGCACATCTGGGGAAGGTGGACTTGGGGCTGAGTGGGCTCAGGGAAAGAGGCCCGCGGTGGCCGCCTGACCGCTGTCCCTGGAGCTCCCAGGAGCTGCCCTCCACGTGTTGGGCATTCTGCCCCGCTGTGCTACAGCGCAGACCTGGAAGGCATCCCGGGTTTGCAGCGCGAGCGGCAGGTGCGGATGAAACGTGGGAGTGTGCGCTGTGCACTGGCCGGGGGCAGGGGTGGAGAGGGAAACGCAGTTAGAGAAAGAAGGGGGTGGGAGGGAGGGAGCTGAAAATACGTTGGGAAGAATTTGAACCTAGATTTGTTGTGAGTTGCAATTTCTGCCAATAATTCTGGGGGGACGTGCTGGCGCTGAAAACCGCACCTGCTCGGAATTAGTTGCGGCTATTCGCTGCCCTCTGCTGGCCACAATAATGGCTGCATTGCGACAAAATAGTTATCCAGTGTCCATTAAGAGCCAGGAACGTTCTATCCAGTACTCAAGATAGACAAAGACCCCTGTCTTCGTAAGACTTAATTCAAAAATAGCAACAATCATAATATTAACATGTGTAGCTATTTATATGCCATCTATTATTATAACAGCTTCATACTTACCAATTCATTTTTCTTTTGTTGAGACAGAGTCTCACTTTTTCACCCTCAGTAGAGTGCTGTAGCATCGTAGCTCACAGCAACCTCAAACTCTTGGACTCAAGCGATTCTCTTGTCTCAGCCTCCAGAGTAGCTGGGACTACAGGCTCCCACCACAAAGCCCAGCTATTTTTAGAGACAGGGTCTCACTCTGGCTCCTGCTGGTCTCAGAAACTGTTTGCTCATGCGATCCACCTACATTGGCCTCCCAGAGTCCTGGGATTATAGGCACATGTGTCCGTGCCCAGCTTAATTTAATCCTCAAACAATTCTGTGATATAGGTACAATTATTTCCCCCCAGTTTACAGATGAGGAACCTGGGCCACAGAGAAGTTGAATGATATCCCTATAGTCACACAGCTAGGAAGTAACTGAGCCTGGCTTAACTTGGTTTGCTTCCAGACCCTGTTCTTTTGTTTTGTTTTGTTTTTTTGTTTTTTGTAGAGACAGATTCTCACTTTATTGCTCTAGGTAGAGTGTCATGACGTCACACAGCTCACAGCAACCTCCAACTCCTGGGCTTAGGCAATTCTCTTGCCTCAGCCTCCCGAGGAGCTGGAACTACAGGTGCCCGCCACAACGCCTGGATATTTTTGTTGTTGTTGTTATTGTTGCAATTTGGCTGGGGCCAGGATTGAACCCACCACTCTCGGCATATGGGGCCAGTGCCCTGCCCACTGAGCACAGGCACCGCCCCCAAAATCCTGTTCTTAACCACCCCATTCTCCACCTTTCACCAGCAAGTTTTAGGAGATGCATCACTCTTCCCACCCGGAATATGTAAACCAGCATCGTTATTAGATGGGGAGGCAAAACGCTGCTCTGTTGACTTAGCCACTTTTTGATCTCAGCCACCCTGTGGCTGTGAGCAGGTCCCTTACCCCATGAGGTTGTCAGAGAATTAGTATGTGAGAAGTGTGTCCTTACAGCTGTCCTGCAACTGTCATCCCTCTCTGCCTCCCTCCCGATGCTTTGCCCTAGGGCAGAGTGTCAACACTAACAAGAAGGGGCTGAGTCTCTGGGCTGGTCCCAGCTTCTCCATCTTGGCATAACACACAGGGGCAGCCTGGGGGTTAATGG
Organism: Arctocebus calabarensis; assembly: GCA_963573935.1. NCBI lineage: Eukaryota > Metazoa > Chordata > Mammalia > Primates > Lorisidae > Arctocebus > Arctocebus calabarensis. Next base: position 6,999 of record CAUYON010180972.1, read on the forward strand.
TGGAGCCCAAGGATCTTCCCTGTTGCCAAAGGGACAGCTCCTGGGAGAGTGGGCAGCTGCTGTCCAGGAGAGGAGAACCCCAGTCTCCAGGGAAGCCTGTGCTAAAATGCCAGTGACTGCTGCTGGGAGAGAGTGTGGGAAAGAAGCACAAACAAACAGGTGGAGTTGGGGAGTCCTCAGAAAATCTTAGAAGCCCTTGATTCCCATTTGTAAGTTTAAAAAATCAGGTATGCCCACTCTCATGCAAAAATATTAACTTTATAGGATCATGTTTTTAAATTTTGTTTTTAAAAAGTGCCTTCAGAGGCTGGTCACAGTGGCTCACCTGTTATCCTAGCACTCTGGGGTGGATCGGTTGCACTCACGAGTTCCAGACCAGCCTGAGCAAGAGTGAGACCCTGTCTCTACTAAATATAGAAAAAAATTAGCTAGCCACTGTGGTAGGTGTCTGTGGCAGGTGCTCCACGGGAGGCTGAGGCAAGAGGATCGCTTGAGCCCAGGAGTCTGAGGTTGCTCTACCCAGGGCAACAGAGTGAGACTCTGTCTCAAAAAAAAAAAAAAATAAATAAATAAAAATAAGCAAATGAAACATGCCTTCAGAAATGTGTTGATGTTTTTAAAAGGTATTCTGTTATAATATGATAGCCCAGAATTTTCTCGTAACCAATGTCCAAATAACAATAACAACACCTACCCCACATGAAGCAACAAAAGCGTCCTGTATGAAGCACCAGCTATGAGCCAGCACCTCCCAGCTGGCCCATGACGTAGGTAGTTTTATTCACACCACTTACCAACAAGCACACTGAAGTTCAGAGCAGTTAAGTCACTTGCCCCGGGTCACACAGCCAGCACACAGGGCTGTGCCTGACTGACTCTACCTCTACCCCACCTGGAGTCCCAGAGTGAGGGAGACAAACTGAGGAACCCCTCTGGGCCCTGGGTGCCGGCAGCTGCCGGGTCCTTGTTGGGCCTTTGGACAAGTCTGAGGATTTGGGGGGTTCAAGCTTTTTTTCTGAGACCATCTAGGTCTTGAATATGCCTGCTTTCTGAATCTGCAGGGGCCACAGAGTCCCCAAACATGTTTGGTCACTGTGCTTCCTTCTACCCACAGCACAGCCTGGGACTTGGTGCTCACAGCAGGAGGCACAGCTCACTGGGGTCTTGTGAAAGTGAAGGTTCTGAAAGGCAATTTCTGATTCTGAGGGTCTGGAGAGGAGCCTGAGATGGTGCCTTCCCACCACGCTCCCAGGTAGTGCTGGCTGCCAGCCAGAGCACACTTCACACCGTGAAGTTATTATTTACTAGTCTATCATTTTTTTATACAAGGTTTTCACTCTGTCACCCTTGGTAGAGTGCATGGTGTCAGCCTCATTCACAGTAACCTCAAATTCTTGGGTTCAGGGATCCTCCAGCCTCAGCCTCCCTAGGGGCTGGGACTACAGGCACCACCACATCTTTCTATTTTTAGTGGAGATGGGGTCTGGCTCTTGCTCAGGCTGCTCTTGCACTCCTGAGCTCAAGCAATCCTCCTGCCTCCTAGAGTGCTGGGATCATAGAGTAGAGATATTTCTAGAAGACGTATCTGCTGTGTGTTCCATCCCGGGAGTCCCGTGACATCCCTCTCACAGGCCCAGCACCCACAGGGTGCTCGGATCATCTGAAAAGCAGCCTTGGCCATGGGCTCATGAGACCTCTGTCTGTTCTGTTCCCAGCTCTCTGCCCAGGACACAGATCTGTGCCTGGAGCTCTGAGGGACTCAGTAATCAGTGTATGTGTGTGGGGGGGGGGGCTAAGTGCAGCATCAGGGCAGTTCCACAAAGATGCCCTTTCCTGGGCATTTTATGAAACTTTTGTTGTGCTGAGTTGTGATGACTTTGCGTCCAGGACTTCCACAAACTCACCAAAGATTTTGAGAACCATCCAAAGCGTGTCTTTCTTAAACTCGCCTATCTGACCCCACCTCTCTGTTAGGCGTTCACTTGAGGGACACGGATGTCTCCCTGGTCACAGCAGGCTGGATGGCCCGGGTGTGAGTGAGCTGGGGCTTCCGCAGATGTGGCTCAGAGAGGCAGGTGGACAGAGAAGCTTTCTGCTCTGGCACTCGGGGGTGGGCTGCAAGCTGACCGGGGTGCCCAGAATGAAGCATTTTCTTTAAAATGAGACTAAACATCCCAGGCCAAATACACAGGCCACTAAACCCTTCTTATGGATTTCTGCCTCAACCTTGACCCGATCCGCTCACTGCCAACTTAGGAGCCGAGTCTCTAGCTCTTTAACCTTCTGTCTGTGTGCTTTGGGGACAGGAGGAGAAGGCATTTGCCACCGAGGCCATTGCTTACATAGTGGGGCCTGGGAGCCAAGTTTCCTCAAGTTAGTTTCCTACCTTCCAGGGATTTATCATCTTCTTAGGGATCCAGGTCCCCAACACCGAGCAGTCAGTGCCCTGGGACCCTTTCCAGGGACCCTTGTGCAGAGCAACCCCTGAGGGCTTCGCAGAGGTTAAACAAGCAAGTCTCGAAGTCACCGGGGAACAGCGGAGAACAGAGCTCCAGGGGGCGCGGGCGAGATTGCACAAGTATGGGGGTGATGACTGAACGGCCTGCTGGGACGAGGCTCTGGGGTGCAGAGGGCAGGGAAGCAAAGTGGAAACAGAGTGTAACCGCCTGGAATTTCAGGCTGTGGGGGCTGGACACCCAGACCAATCCTTTAGAGCCTGGGAGGCAGACACGCACGCCAGGGAGAGACAGGATCCCGCTGGAGCTGGCAGTGGGCTCATGAGTTGGCAGCTAAGGAGAGGGTCCAGCCTCCCCCAGAGTGGGCTGATGAATCAATCGGTACAGAGGGAGAGGGTCTGGCCTCCAGGGACAGTCGTGCAGCTTGTGCACTGCACAAGAGCACCGAGCCAGGAGAGCAAGTAAGGACTCTCATCAAGCTGTGCACCCTGGTGTGGGGCTGCCTCCCGCCAAGGGCTCTCTCTGCAGTGTTCGCACAGGAGCCTACACAGGATTTCTCCTGTGGCCACGGCGAGTCTCAGAGCAGCAGCCGTGCACATTCCCAGAGCGTCCCCCGGAGGGCGCTGCTCGGCTGTGCACAGCTCTGAGGATGCGGTGAGAGCTGGAGGCAGCTGAGTCTCTTGCCCGCTGGCGGTCAGAGTGACGGGCAATGGTTTGTGATGGTCAGCAACTGAATCCAGCCAAACCTCCTGCCTGCAGGGCCACTCGTCCCCCAAGTTAGGGAGACAGGGTGCCTGCAGCCGGGAACCCTGCGAGGACCTCGGAGGTTTGAGTGGAGAGCAGAGACTGTGCTTCGCTCGGGGTCCCAGAGCAGCAACACCGCGCGCAGACCGCAGGGCTCCAAGGACTCCGAGGCCGCGCTTGCTTCTCCGCGGGCGCCCGCTGGCATCCTGCGTGTGACGCCTGTCCAGGCTCCGTCTCTCCATCTCGTTAGCATTTAGCTTTAGGCTGCAGCTGCAGGGTCAGCACCAACACTGCCTCTTCACTGTACTTAACACCTGTGGCTCCCTTGGCACCTGCGCACACAGGTACACACACCTGTGCATGTGCACACATATGGGTCAGGCTGCCTCGCACCATCACTCATCTCTCCCCAAAGGGTGCAGGGCGCTAAGTGCCTTTTAATAAACCTCTCGAGAGCGGACGCATCACTGATGTATCTACATCTCAGATAGACAGCGGAAACAGGAGTTACGACTGCTCATCTTTAGCTGTGATTCTTCCCAGTTCCTACTCTGCACCAAGGATTCTGGACTTTCAGAGCCATGTACTCAGTTTTCCATACGAAAACTTCGAGGGCAGTGATCAGTATTAAGTTTAAGGTTATTATTCTGAAAGAAAAATGTAGAAACGTGATTATATATTGCCATCTTTTCTCTTTTCTCATTGTCATAGCAATCCTTGTATTTGGAGCAGAGGGCATTTCTTCCTTTTTCCTCTTTGCTCCTGAAGGGTCTCTGCCCACTCTTCTGACATTAGGTACCCGGCACTGACAGTTTCTCCCAAGATGCAGCCTCGGAACCCCGGCCTGTCTGTCCACCTCCTATCCTAGCTCAGACAGGTTCCAACTCCTTTCCCCTAACTCCGAATCTAACACCACTCACACTCCAAAAATACTTTCTTGCGTATTCCCCACTATTACATGGAAATCACTTTCCCAGTAAACTTTGCATGGAATTCAGAGAGGAAACCAGGACACCCTTTCCATCTGGGACTTGGATTTCCTGGAATGCTAACGGCCTCCTAGCAGCAATTTCTGCCTTCATCTCATAGTTTGGAATTTGTGAAGTTGCTACTTGGGACCATTTATTTCTTCCTGGACTTTTTCTGCAATGAGGCAAACCTTGGTGATGGCTTTGTGGTACATAAAACTATACTTCCCATGAGAATAATTCAATGAGAATGTAGCAACTTGTGCTCATTTTCACAGACTGTGGACCTTTGCATTAAATCAGTTAAGTAGCACAGAACCCAGAAGTACTGCACAACCTAAAAGGGCTGTACAATATAAACACTTAGGTTAGAAGTCTCTTCTCAAAATCCTCAATAGTTACCTCGAGGGTGATACATTGCTAGATAGCTATCACGAGGGTGATACATTATTAAATAAACTAATTAAGCTGCATCAGCAGGTTAAAGAAAGAGCAAAACCCCTCAGTTGCTGCCTCTCCTTCAACTCTTCTGCCAAGGAGTTAGAAAAGAGAGAACAGACTGACACGGGGTAGATGAGACGCCTAACTTCATTAAATGTCCTGGTCTGGACGAATTAGAGCTGAAGGGAATGGACTCCGCGGTGAGATCACCTGTCCACAAGCAATGACCTCCTGGGACCTCAAAGCCCAGGACAGGTGCCACAGAACCAGAGGCAAGGAGGTGCAGTCCATGGGAGCTCGTGAACTTGATGGCAAAAGCAGGCAAGGGCCTAGACGGGCCCTGGACACCCATGGTCCCAAAAGAGCTGGGGTGGGGACCATGTGTCTTTGCACCAATAAAGGAGAGATAGCCCAGGCTTTCCCAGTGACCGTAGCATCCAACACCAGTGGACGCAGCTGAATATCACAGTCAAGAGCATTCATGAAATTGTGGCGTCTCCACAAGACAGTGCTGGGCTTAGCAGACAGGCTGCATCTGGAGGGCTGTGCCACCCTCCGTGGATGACGACAGTGGTGATTATTCTCAAACCCACACTGTATAAAGAAGACACTCAAGTGACACTTACCTCAAGCAGCAGGGCCTGCATCTTGCTTTTTTTTATTACATGAGACACACATTGTGAGACCCTGAGAGACAGAGACTGCTCTTTATTCCCAGTCAAACCTCAGGTGAAGGACTGTGCTGTGTCCCTCCTGCCTTTCTGCATGGCCCTTGGGCCAGTGTGGCTTGTGTGGAGACAGAGGTGGGGCCTGTCTTATAAACGCAGCTCTGTGAGCTCAGCCAGTTCACTGCCTCAAGAAGGAAAAGTATCCCCAACATGGCGACTCATTTTCCAGCTCAGTCTAAAGCAGATTTCCTGATCAGCAGGGCTGTTTTAAAGCACAGTTGGGCTACCTTAGGAAGGGCTGAGCTCTTTGTCACTGGCAATGCCCAAACAATGTGGGTGACCTCAGAATGCCATTGTGGGTTGAGGAAAGGCCCGGTGGGGGCCATGCAGGCCCTCCCCAATCTGACTGTTCCTACACGTAGACCACCCAGGATTTTCCTGATGATGAGACTTTCCAAAGATCTTGATTTTCCCATTTAGAGTCAGCAGCCTCCTGCAAACCACCATTTGAGCATTCTGAGTTCATCTGAAAGGCCCTGATCTCACTACTAGAACAGGCCTGTCACCCTCTGACGGCGAGGTCTCGCAGGCAGCGAGGGGCCGCCCCGTTAGTTAGGAGAGCGCCCGTCCAGCTTCCCACTCTGCTGCTGAGGAGGTACCTGTGTTCCTCCAGCTCCACCTCTAATCCCTCACTTTCTGGCAAAGCAGTGGGAAAAACACTTTTGGAGGAGCGAGCAGGTGGCAGCGGGAGCACCCTGCGAGTGTTGCTTCCTCCTCACCTGCTCCCAGCTGGCTCGGTCCAGATCCTTCTGAAGGAGCACGAATTGCTGCTAATTTAGGGCAATTACAGGATTTACAAATTAAACATGTCTCCTTTGGTTTCCCTGGCAACCGAGTCTGAATCACACAATGAGGATAAAATGATGTTCTAGTTAACAGAGTCCAGCATTAAGGGAAGCACGGCCACGTAATTCACAGCTGTGTCCACCCTGGTGTGGGCAGAAAGAGCTCTGGGCAGGGAGGCCACAGGGGTCAGGACAGGAATGGATCCCAAGTCTCTGGTGACAGTGCCCTCAGCACAGGAAAAGGACCAGAACAGCGCCGGGGGGTGTGGGGGGAGGCATATGAGGGGTTTCCAAGTAAATGGGAATATCAGGCACGGACAGTGAGCAGGGGTCTCCCGCACAAAGCGCAGTGCGGTCAGACGCCGGCAGCTCCTCCCCTGGAGCCGTGCGGGGCCAGGACAGGAAATCGGCAGCCTGGGGCAGCATCTCCCTGCCAGGACTGGGGGGCTGGAAGGATGGCCCGGCTGGATGGGCGTCCGGTTCTTGAGTTTCGCCTGCCGGATAAGGGGTTTGAACTACAAGTTTTCCTACATGTAGTTTGAACTACAGCTCCTTGGAGAGGTAGAGCTGCTTTGGCTGTCGCCAGTAGAAACAGCCGCACCGACACCAGATATAAACGGAGCAGCTTTACTGGTGTCAAGTTGGAGCCCTTACACTGGACCTGCAACCAAATGGCTTTCAAAATGGTGTAACCCCACCAGGCAGGGACCTGCACGCGGGAAGAACTGGGTCTGCCCTACCGGGAGACACGGGGCGGTGGGCGGCCGGCCTCAAACGGGTGAGGACTGGACGGCAGGAAGTCAGACAGCAGCTCCAGGCCCCGGGCTGGGAGCCGACTGTTCTTCCCGCGGGAAAGCAGAAGCTACGAAGCCATGTCCTTGGCTTACGCCCAGCAGCCGGAATAAGAGAGAGCTCAGGACCCTCTCCAGCCTCATCGGGAAGAGAGGTCATCCCTGCCTTCGGGACAGAAGCAAGAACGGGCAGGAACTCACCTCTCCGTCCCCCAGAGGGAGCAGACAGTCCTGTGTCACAGGCTGGGGGGAATGCAGAAGGGGAGAAACGGCTCCCCGCCTCTGGCAGGGGCGCTGAATGTCACACTGAAGCGGAAGCTGGCCCAGGGCCGCTCCCTGCTAGGCCTGGCCTCCCAGACGGCAGGGCTCTGTCCGGCCACGCCTCTGCACGCAGGGGACCCGCACCGTCAGCTGCAAAGAGGGCGTTGACTGCCACCCGCACACGTGGGTGATATCCCTTTGAAATCAAAATTGGCACCAAGACACTTCATTTCCATCCACTGTCAGTTTATTAGAATGGAGATATTAAGTTATTGAAATGTTAAAGGCGCAAACATTTTTATTAAGGTCTCCCGGTGTTTCACACTAGGATTGAACTGTATAATTTTCTCACTTCCCTTGTAGGGGGGGCGTAGGGATGATTTTGCAAAGCCTCTTGCCCCCCATCTTTCTGAGCTCCCACCACAGGGAGATCGCCCCTGAGCCATGGGCTGTCTACTTGGTGCAGTATTTCCAAGTTCCCCGATTACTAAGCAGCATTTTAATCCTGGTGAGGATTAAAATACGTCATGCGGCATATTTTGGGCACTGAACGGACTCTATTTGTTTAAAGGGCAGAAAGGGATGCCCGTGGCCAGCGGAGCGAGGGCTGAGCTGGGTGAAGCCCTCGTCCGCACTCCGCAGGGCTGCTCTGCGAGGTCCGGGAGCCCGGCCTTCAGGCTCTCTCCATAGACATCCTTTTTACGTCCCGCTGGATAACCGGCTCCTGCAGAAGGCAGGCAGCCAAATAAAACTTTTCTGGGGTGCAATAACACACGGCCTTATTTGGGGGGCTGCATAGGAAAAATCTCTCTTATGACAGACCGCAGATGCCTAAAATAATAATAACAGCAACGGAACTGACATTGATTGGCCGGACTCTGCGCCACGCAGGGCGCCAGGTGCTTCAGACCACTTATCCCCTCTTCTCGGCAGCCCACCAGGGTGGGATTTTTTTATCCCCCCGTTACAGAAGCGGAAAACTGGGCTTGGAGAGTGCTAAATAACTCCGTGTGCCTTCTTACAACTGGAAAGCGGAGGGATTTGCCAGCACAGAGAATTTAATCTTAAATTTCAAATTTAAATCTCTGCTTCCTACTTACTCATCTCCCCTCCCGTCCAAAGTCAGATTTCTTTAAAGGAGCCCCATTTCGACTTTGCGGATCCCTTAAAAATTTTAGTTGATGGGTCATTCTCACTTGACTTAGTCTTTACTTTCTGGACTTAGGAAGACATGAGAGTTTGCTGAGTGAAAGGACAGTTGGCAGCGGGGGGATTTTGGACTCTGGATACTCCGGGAAGGAGAGGTACCAGGCTGCCTCTCTGCGCCCCTGGCTCGCCAGCTCCAGGCACCCTGAAGTGAGACAGGACCCGGAGGGACCACAGGACCTGGGCCTCCAGCGACCCTGACTCCGGGTGCACTGCCACTGCACCCCCCTCCGTGGGCTCAGTTTTCCACGCTCTTGCACAAGTAGGTTGGAATTGCTGAATGTCAACTTTCCTCTGAGCTTTCAGCATAGGAAATTCAATCCTACATCACTCAGTGAGAGAAACTGCTAGGAAATGCAGTTTTCTCTGAGAACGTTTTTGCTTGTTTGTCTGGCAAAAGCCTACATAACACTTAAGCACTTTATGTCTGTCAATGTACCTAGTCCTCCCAACACACCTGTGTGGCACGTGTCACAGGCACAGGTGTCATCCTGCTCACAGGCGGGGATGGAAGCCTGTGGTAAGTCACTAGAGGTCTCATAGCCCGTGAGCATGAAGCCATGTGGGACACGAGACCTGACTTGGGCCCAGGCGTTTATCTTGATGGTGCAGGGAGCCTTCTGTGCTGTGGGCTCTGCAACGAACTGCTGTTGAAAATACTTAAAAAAATAAAAAATAGGGGCCGACCCCATATACCGAGGGCTGCGGGTTCACACTCGGCCCCGGCCGAACTGCATCAAAAATTAGCTGGGCGCTGTGGCAGGTGCCTGTAGTCCCAGCTATGTGGGAGGCTGAGGCAAGAGAATCGCTTAAGCCCAAGAGCTGGAGGTTGCTGTGAGCTGTGACTCCACAGCACTCTACCAAGGGCAATAGAGTCAGACTCTGTCTCCACAAAAATAAATAAATAAATAAATAAATAAAAATAAAAAATAATACAACAAAAAATGATACAAGTGGAAAAAATAACAGTGTAACAGTTATGTATATAACATTTACACTGTATCACATAAACTGGCGTGTAAGTGACCTAGAGATGATTTAAGTGTGGGTAGGGTGTGCAGAGGTTGGGCACAGACACTATTCCATTTTCCACAAAGGACCTGGGCATCCAGAAATTATGCTGTCTGCAGGGTTCCTGGAACCCATCCATGCCGCACCCCCTCACCCCTCCCAGGTACTAAAGGATAACGTCATTCCTTTTTATCCCCTAAACAATAGAATTGTGTACATTATCAAACTCTTTTTAAATTGACAACCCAGCTACTACTCACCTTTTGTGAGTGTGCAAGTCTTGGGAGTGTTTGGGGTACCAGGTTCACCCCCAGCCTGTTTTCATTTCCTCCCCAGATTTTTTTTGTGTGTCTGTATGTCTCTTTAAATTCACTAAAACATCATTTTTGGAAGATGGTAAGACATTAACAAATGATAATAGTCATTTCTATAAAGACAATGCAATGATACAAGTTCAGAATCCCCCTGAGTGACTTACCCGAGCCCCCAGTCCCTCTGGGAGGTCTACACTGAACTTGGGAGTGGGTGCGGGGCAGGCAGCTCCGTCTTAAGATGAGCTCAGCACAGGTTCTCAGCTAGGACGCCCCCGTGGGAAGCGTTGGAAAATTTGTTGGGCATGGAGAGATTGTCGCCATGAATGGGGAAGGGAATGCTACTGGGATTTACTGGGCAAGGGACAAATCTGCTGATGTCCTGCAATGGAGGAGACGGTCCCACACGAATTCCAAACACCCCCCTGGAAACAGAAGTGGGTAAAAATCTGTATGGTTACCTGAGCTCCCAACTTCCATTTTACACCTTTTTAAAAGGATATCATGCACAGTTTTAATATATATTGAATTTTCCAGGAATGCGATTCCCAAGTAAATTGAAGGAAGGTTGCACTTTGTTTGTTTTGGAAATTGACCAAGATTTGTTCACCACTTGGAAATTTCCCATCATCAGGGACAACCCTGCTTCTGGTATCTGAGTCAACAACACAACACGTCTGGGTCGGTCAACCTGTGCAGCCATCACATTCACACTGATTCTGCTCACGTACGCCCACAAATGTGCCCACTCAGCCTTTACCTCAAAAAGTGAAATATAAGGAAAAAGTGTCCATGCTGACCCCGAGCACAGGTGTGACCCCGAGCACAGCATCACTCCTCTGGCACCCACATTGATTCATTAGACGCAGAAGCAACTGCCAGCCACGCATTTAGTGTAATCACAGCTGAGCGTTTTCAGGTTAAAAAATATATTTTTCTGTACAAATTACTTTTCAGCTATTTATTCTTTATATAACAGAATATTGTATTATTTTCTAAATTTTTAGATGATCTATGTTTTTTTTCAGAAAAGCAAAGGGAGCATTACAAACATTTACTTTAAATGACGTTATTTCATCTGCAAAGGTTTTAGAAGAGCTTGTTTCTGGCACACACAGGGGCCTTCTTCAACTTCAAACGTATGATTCCCAGATTAACATAATCAATGTGCTTTCATATGTTTCTGCTTCATCCAAATTCATTCATTCATCAAATATTTATTGCCTTCCACCATGTGACGGACACTGAGGCCGCCTAGCTTAAACTGCTTTCATCCACAGAACCACTCAAATTGGATGTGATCAGAAAAACATGGATCTGGTCAATATTTACTTAGAATAAGTGTCCTAAACTCTATAGAATGGAACTAAGAGAAATATAACATGAACACTTGCATAATTTAAAAGCTTTAGAAGCCACATTTTAAAATACAGAAAGAGGTAAAATGTAACTTGTATTATCTGCATAAAATTTTCAATGAACACATTACATTAAATAAATGCATCAATAAAATTATTCCCATTGAATCAGGACATTGACATCAACTAGAGCGGTGGTTCTCAACCATTCTAATGCTGCGACCCGTTAGTACAGTTTGCGACCCACAGGGTGAGAACCGCTGGACTAGATGGTAATGTTTGGGTTCGAATCACACACTAGCTTGACAGAGGACTGCAGTCCAGCATGAATATCTTATCCAGGTCTGTAGTTTAAGTTGAAATCCAGCCCTACCAAAACAATCAAATTGTGATCAGCAGAGTAGTTGACACTGGTTCAGTTTTTAATTGTGCATAAAATCAAATAACAATTTTAGTTACTCAGTTGCTACATTTCAAACACTCACTAACCATCCGTGGCTGGTGGACGCCATGATGGACGCCATGACCAGAGAACACGAAAACTCAACAGGACTTTGCCACAATCATTACAAAAGTAACCTGCAATCTTAACAAGGTGCGTCATCAGCAGAAGTGGGTCTAACTGGACAGACAACAGGTGCTCCAGAGTAGAGGGCTTGAGGACTAGACCAAGAGTTGTTCATCATTTCCAAATATTTTTGTTGACAATAACAGCACTGCTGCCAGTATTGAGTCAACCTCACAACACATCTGAGCCAGTTTGTGTTCGGAGCTGTCACTTTCACATCTGTTCTACTTGTATATGCACAGAAATATGCTCATTTAACCTTTACTTCAAAATGTTAAATATAAAGTGTGAACAATAAATACTCCTTGAGTATTGTCATATCACAGCAGATTTACTACTATGAGGCGAACAAGCGCCCGCCAGCTTCATTACGACACGAGCATCTCCAGATCAAAATATGTAATAGTTTAATACAAATTACTTCCCATGTATTCTTTACATAACAGGATATTGTGTTCTTTTCTAAATTCTAGATTATCTGTGAATTTTTTTCAGAACTGCAAAGGGAGCATTACAAATACGTATTTAATGTAGTAGTGTTACATCTATAGGGCGAGAGCCACTGGCTAAGGCTCCAGAGGTGCTTGTTTTCTGGCAGAGGCAAGGGCTGCATCACCTGTGTGCTTCCAGCTTTACATGGCAATGGGAGCAGCGTGGCAGTGCAGTGCGGAGGGAGGAACCAGAGTCAGGCAGGAAACCCGAGGCAGGTGCACGGCACGTCCAGCTGCCTTCGTGTGAGGCCAGCTCAGATGAGGCACCTGTGGGCTGAGACGCCAAACTAACTTTGGAGAGACGCGTGAGGCCCAGGGGACAATCAGAACTCAAGCCCACCAAGAAAGCTTTTGCTACAATCCCAAAGGACTGATCTCCAGAAGTAGAGGAGAAAGGTGAATGGACTTACCACGCTTGAGGCTGAGGCCTCGTTTTGAATCATCCAGATTTCCAATTGAATTAAGGTGATCTGAGGTTGTTAGTGCTTCCAGTTCCCTGCCAGAAGCAAATAAAACCCTGTCTGGAAAAGGCAATATCATCTCCAGCACCAAATATCTTTAGATTTTTTCACATATAATATATGACACTCAGTGAAGAATAACTGGGCACGTGAAGAAATGGGATATTGTAACAACAATACAAAAGAGAGCCCAGAACCAAGAGAAAATAGATCCCCGTACAGAAGATCTATACGTTTCAGACATAAACCTTAAAGCAGTTATGCTCACAGCGTTTAAGAATATAAAATAACACATGAGATTTTTGGCAAAGATCTAGTCACTGTCAGAACCCAATGGATATTTTAGAGCTAAAAGAGTAAAATTACTGAAATTGAGAAGTCAATGGATTTGTTTAGCAGCAGATTGGACAAAGCTGAGGAAAAAGCGGATCAACTAGAAACAATCAAAAGAAAATACCACAGGAACTCAGCATGAAGATTAAGGAATAGAATAGGCGGGGGGGAGGGGGGCCAAGGGTATGGTAAGAAAGTCTCAGATTTGAAGTTTCAGGGGAAAGGACAGAGAATAGAGCATAAGGAAGATTTCAAGATATAATGGCTCAAAATTCTCCATAACTAATATCAATTCATGTAATCAATTCACAGACCCAAGAAATACTCCAAAATACAAACAGAACTACACTTAGGATTTAGCTTAGTAAAACTGCTAACTACAAAGAGAAAAAGCTTTAGAACTGCCCGAGCAAAACAGGAAAACTGCTTTCAAGAAAACGGAAACTTTGTAAAAACTGAGAAGTTACAAAGGAGATTTAGCTATTGAAATAGATCGTTCAATTATTTATTTATTTACTTACTTACTTAGAGTCTTTCTCTGTTGCCCAGGCTAGAGTGCTGTGGTGTCAGCCTAGCTCACAGGAACCTCAAATTCCTGGACTCAAGTGATCCTTCTGCCCCAGCCTCCTGAGTAGCTGCGACCACAGAGGCCTGCCACAATACTGGATAATTTTTCTGTTTTTAGTAGAGACAGGGTCTCACCTTGCTAAAGCTGGTATCAAATCCTGACCTCAAGAGATCCTCCTGCCTTGGTCTCCCAGAGTGCTGGGATTACATCTGTGAGCCACTGTGTCCAGCTATTTTCACTTTACTAATTTTTTCTCTTTGTGGGCCACTCTTCCCTGGCATTTTAGTAGATGGGTGTGTCTGACAGAGACTGGGAGTAGGGCCAGGGAAGTACTGGTCGTGCTCAGAACCATTAAGGAGGTTGAAGAGGAACCATGAGTTCAGCACTGAGTCTAACACCCATTCATGTTTTTTGTGAACATCTGATCTTTGACTTCCAATTTCTGCGCAACAACACTCCAAGGTGACCAGCTATTTGGTCAAGATTACACAGCTAGAAAGTTGCAGAGCTGGGGTTCAGATGCAGCCCCTTCTCTGCCCGTCCCACTTTCCTCCCATCACCCCCTTCCTCAAGGTGAGAGTCAGGTTCAGTCAGCTGGTGCAGTCTTGGGGGTCCAGAGCATCAGTATTCACTTGCATAGACCTCATCAAAAGGAAAGTTTCCAAAGAAATATTCTGGCTCATTTAATCAACAGAATATGCTGGCAGCTTTTCAGAGCCAGAATTAGTGCCTCTCTACAAATCCTCTGTGCCTCCTGAGAAGATACCTCTTCCGGTTCCTACAGAAGCTTTTGTCCCTTGAACCCAGAGGACTCCGTCAACGCCAGTAAAATCTCCATAGGATTTCTAAGCATTCATTAGAAAGGGAAGCACCTTCCATCCCTTCACAGGCTAGGGATATGGTAAACCTGTGAAGGAATGGAACACGCTTCCCTTTCTAATTAATACAAGGGATGGAAGGTGTAGGAACTGGGGGACAGAAGCACATCCCAGCTTGTGCTACGTGGCTGGGCCACCCTGAGCAGGTGCAACCTTCTGGGGATGGGAACGCTGAGTCCTTCCTGCATCTGAACCTCAGCTCTGCAACTTTCTAGCTGTGTAAACTTGACCAAATCACACTACTCACCTAAGATATGAGGTAATTCACTCACAGATGATTTCTGGGAGAGGTTCCAACTCAACTACTGTTTCATTCATGGATTCCCTCCTGGCTCCGGCTCTCCTGGGGTCGCTTTTCTGTTCAACACTGCCGTTTCCCTGGGAGTGTCCTCTCCTCCCTCCCAGCTTTGTCCCAGGTGACACCACACATCCTCTAGGAAACTTTTCCTCATTCCTCCAACTCCATCCCCCTCCAACCCCAGAAAACTGGAAGAAAACTCCCAACACTGTTTTTCCATCATAAATACGGGGCTAGCCAATTATTAAATGGTACTGAGAAACCAGGGCCATTATTAAACCTGCTCCATTATTTAAGAGAAATGAAACTAGGGTGGCACCGGCCCCATATGCCAGAGGTGGCAGGTTCAAACCCAGCCCCAGCCAAAAATTGCAAAAAAAGAAAGAAAGAAAAATGAAACTAGATGAACGCTTACCATGTACAAAGTTAAAGACTTAATTCTGAAAGATGAAACTAAAGTTAATCCCAAGGTAGGAGAATATGTTTGTGGCAGAGAGGGAGGAAAACAACTTCACCAGTGTGGCGTCTACCTGACGGGAAGGCGGGGAGCCAGCTCGGGCCCTGTGCCCCATTCTGTTTCTCCTAGACAGATAAAAAGTAAAAGTAAAGGATGAGAAACACTTCTGAAGCTCAAGGACTCAGGGCCCTAGAAAATGGACATCTAAATGTAAGATTATAGAATTCCTTGTTCTACTGTGCCCTGTCACCACATCAACAGAGGTCCAATTTGACGACAGTGGATTGTCACCAAAAAGGCTTCAAGATCATGTTAGAAGGACCTCTTAGAGAAAAACAAAGAAAATAAAGGATGAAAATAGAACAAGGACAGCGGAGGAAACTAAAGCCTCTGCACCCAGAGCTGCAGCCAGCATCAAACACAGCCGACCTGTAATCAGATTAGCACAGAAGCTGACACTGAAGGCCTGACGGCCTGGGTCCAATTACTGGATATGAGGCATCTGGCTTTCAACAAGTCACAAGGCATAGCAAAAGGGGACATGAAACCCAATGTGCAGAAACAATCACACTCAGATATTACATAGATGTTGGAATTATCAGATAGGAAATTTAAAATAAATGCCATTAATATGAAGGGATCTGGTGGAAAAAATTTTAAATAGCATGCAAAGGTAGATTGGTAATGTAAGCAGAGCAAAGGAAACTCCAAGAAAGAAGCAAAAAGCAATGCTAGAAATAAAAAACACTGCACAGTAAGTTCTCCATTAATATCATCAATAAGTTCCTGGAAACTGCAACTTCAAGCAAAATGAGGTAGGAACGTAATTTTGTTTATTCAATTAGCCTATGGTAAAATTGGTTTCTTTATGCTGTATGCTGTTTCACTTAAAGTTGCCATTTCCAAGAACCTCTTGACAACATTAAGCAAGTACTTACTGTAACAGAAATTGAGAATGTTTTTGATGGGTTCATCAGAAGACTAGACACAGTTGAAGAAAGAATCAGCAACTTGAAGATACATTAATAGAAATGTCCCAAACTTAAATGCAAAGATCAAAGTAATAAAAAGAACAGAATGTTTAAAAGGTATAAGACAATTAGAAAAAAGCATAACATATATGCAATTGAAATGCCAAAAGTAGGTTCAGCACCTGTGGTTCAACAGGCTAAGGCGCCAGCCATGTACACCTGAGCTGATGGGTTCGAATCCAGCCTGGACCTGCCAAACAACAATGATGGCCGCAACCAATAAATGGCCGGGTGTTGTGGCAGGTGCCTATAGTCCCAGCTACTTGGGAGGCGGAGGCAGGAGACTTGCTTAAGCCCAGAATTGGAGCTCGCTGTGAGCTGTGATGCCACAGCACTCCATCCAGGGTGACAGCTTGAGGCTCTGTTTCAAAAAAAAAAAAAAAAGAAATGCCAAAAGTAGAAGAGAGAATATACCAGAGAAAATTTTTGAAATAATGATACTTTTTTCCAAAACTAGTTACAGATACAAACTACAGATCCAGGAAGCTCACAGAACACCAAGCAGGATAAACATTGGAAAATCAACCCCTGGGCGTATCACACTGAATCTGCAGAAAGACAAAAGGAAAATCTGAAACCAAAGGCTTGAGAGAAAAAAAGGAAACCTCACCTTTAAAAGAATAGGTAAAGAATCAGACCAGACTTCTTGTCAGAAGAAGAGTTGAGTGTAATATTTAAAGTATTGAAAGAGATACACTAGCCAACCTGGAATTTTATATCCAGAAAAATTATTCTTGAGAAGTAGGAGAAATGAAGACTTTCTCAGACTCAGACAAACAGTGGAAATTCACCATCAGAAGAAGAAATTCTTTAAGGAGTAGGAAAATAGCAAAGGTCAGAACTCAGACTTTAAAAAGGAAAGGAATAAGGTTGAAGTTGGGGGAAATGACAGTAAATGAAATCTTTTAATTTTCCTACTTTTAACTGAGCTAATAAATGTTCCAAGTAATAATAGTAATAGTGTATGAGGCAATGATAGCACACAGATAAACTTAACAGCAATTATAAATTACATAAATAACAATAGAGATTTTAAAATGAATGGGGGTAAATTAGAAATACTGTTGTAAAGTACTTGCATCCCATGTGAAGGTGGAGCAGTATTATTTACAAGTGAACTTTAATTATAAATATATATTTTCAATGTTAGGGCGATTACTAAAAACCCAATTTTAAGTGTAATTGATATGCTAAGAGAGAAAAATGGAATCATATAAACTGTACTAAAGCAGAGAAAGCGGGAAAAGAGAAATAAATGTGGCTTGGTTAAACTATAAATCTTCTGCACAACGAAGGAAACAATCCAACAGGTAAGTTACAGAATGGAAGAGAATATTCACAAACTGTGCATGTGATAAAGGGAACTGGAATCTACAAAGGACTCTAGCAAATTGGCAAGGATAAAACCAAACAACCCATTAAAAACAGGGCAAAAGATGTGGACGGAGGCTTTTGAAAAGAAGTGGAGCAAAAGCCCCACTTCCTAGGTGGGCCACACACAGTGACTTTCTCCTGCGAGGTGGAGAGCAAGACAGTAACTCTGCGGAGGAGAAGCTAGACAGCCCCTCGGTCAGGTGGTGGAGGTCAGCGTCAACACGTTGATGACACACGCCCTGGATGTGCCATCATGCATACAGCACATTTTTAAATATTTTTTAAATTTCTGATTAATATGAGGGCACCAATGATTAGGTTACATTGTTTGTGTTCCTATAAGAAGACAGACAAAATGGGCAACAAACACATGGAGAAAGGAACACAGTAGTTTGCTTTTGGGGTCTTCCTCCTAAAGACCTATAACCCTAGCCTAATCATGATTTTTTTTTTTTTTTTTTTTTTTTTTGCAATCAAGGAGTGCCCTACAAGGTACCTAAATCCCATTCCTCAAAACTGTCGTGGAAAACAAGAAGGCCCTGGGAGCTGTCATACCCAGAGGTGCCCGAGGAGGTGTGGCAGCTGCCGTGTAATTGGGTGAGAGTGCGGGTCACAAAAAGGACATGCACATCTCCACAAACTGAGATGTGCATGAACTATGACTTTATTAATCACAACAAGTCTAAGGAAAAAAAGGCAGCCAATGCAGGTACTGTATGTACTAGGTACAAAATGTGTTAGCATGATTCATCACCACAACCCTATGTTGTAAGGCCTTATATTATTAGGACAGAAGGCAGCCAGGTGTATTTATAGGCTAAGAGGAAGAATGTAATTGACAATGAGAGAAAAAGTGACAGGTTCGGAGGGAATGATTGCTCATGATTGTTCAAAGGTTAGTCCTGAGCTGGTCTCTGCTCTGGCATCACCCGAGGGAGCTTGTGAACTCCGGCACCCCCTCCTTCAGGCCCCACATTCTGATTCTGTAGATATGGGACAGGTGCTTTTAACAAGAATTCCAGGAGATTCCAACTCAGGTGAGCCTAGGACCACAGGTTGAAAAACAATCCCGGGTCCAGATGAAGCTATTGATCTTGGTTGGAGCTGGAACCTAGTCGGGGGGCCGGGAGCTGCTGAGTTTTGCTGGCGGTCTCATTTCCCTGTGAACTGGGGCACAATCTCTGGCAGTAGGGAGCTATTTGGAGGAGCCAGATGCTAGGAGGAGGCAGACAGGTTGGGAAGAGACCTGGTAGGAGCCAGAGGAGACACTTAAGTGGGAAAAGGGAAGGGATTTTCATGCAACTCTGATGCAAAGTCAAAACCTGTAAAGAATATTCTTTTTTCCTTGTGGAGCATGGGAACACAACTGCTGTTAGTTTTCTGCAGAGTTTTAAAAAGGGAATAGGGAGAATTTTGGCAAACTGAAAGAAAACAGAATCCCAAAATAATAATTAGGAAGGTCTAATACCACCCAGAGGTCTCTAGTGGAAGGCAGCGTGGTCTGAAATACGTGGTCAAGGACTGACACTACTCTCCCTCCCACCTCTGCCACTAACCCTCTAGGTGCCCAGGCGCCTCACCTGTGAAGCAGAGAGCAACGGTCTCCGCCTCCCCCATCAAGGTAAGAGCTAACAGGTGGCACGTGTAAATGTATCCAGCACCGCAACTCCATAGACGACACCCTGCTGGAATGTTGTGCTGTGACATTTCCAAGGTGGTTTCACACTGGTCATCCAATCTTACTTCAAATATAAATACTTTGTCTCCATTTTATAGATAAAGAAATCAAATGGAAAAGGAAGAGAAGTTGTTTGCTTGAGTTCACACAATTAGTCTGTGACTGAATGGGAAACAGCAACCAGGTCCCCAAAATCCACCTGTGCTTTCTGAGTGTCTGCCAGGGACCGAGGGTCGACCGTATTACCCCACTGCCAGGTGAAGAAATTGAGGAGAGAGTTAAAGGGCAAATGAGAAATGGTACTTCTGCCCTGTGGACAGCACCTGTGCTCCCTGACACAGTTGGGATACTCATTCCCCCCAATCTCAGGTACACATTCCATCCCCCGTCTGGGGGTGCGGCCAGGTGAGAGGGGTCTGTGCTGTGGGAGCAAATCCCAGTGAACGTCTTGGTTTCCCCTGTGCAAGTTCTCGCTTAGTACTTAGTACTTAGTCCTCACTCAGTGTTTAGCACTTAGTCCTCACTGACTCAGTACTTAGTCCTTACTCAGTGCTTAGCACTTAGTCCTCACTCACTCAGTGCCTAGCACTTAGCTCAAAAGCAGCTAAGCAAGCCTAGCACCACCACCTCGTCTTCTTCCTCCTCTGGCCTCGTGACTCCCCTGCTCCCCCTTTGCCATCCACCGCCTTTGGGAACCCCTGAACCCTCACTGTAAGCAGCCACTGTTGTGATGCTTCCTGTACAACTCCTATGCAGAACCCAGAGCCAAACAGACAGCCGTCTTTATAAATCTTGGGCCTTGG
This sequence comes from Arctocebus calabarensis, assembly GCA_963573935.1. Lineage (NCBI taxonomy): Eukaryota > Metazoa > Chordata > Mammalia > Primates > Lorisidae > Arctocebus > Arctocebus calabarensis. The sequence continues at coordinate 26,999 of CAUYON010180972.1, forward strand.
CGGACCAACCCCCAGCCTCCTGCTGCCTCTGAGCTGCGCACTGGCGCTCTCCAGCACCCCTGAGGGATCAGAGACAAAAGAACTCAGTCTGGTCCAAGAAAAACCTACAGGTTTGTGGGGAAGATAAACCAAGTCCGCACCCGAGTGCAAGACGAGATGAAAAGGTACATGAGTATCCTCCCCGCTGAGGCGGCCTGGGGAGCAGGGTTGGGGTGCATGAAGGGACGAAGGGGCGTGATGAGGGATGGGGGCGGGCAGAAGGGCCTCCCCAGAACAGCCAGTGACTAAGCCAACAAGTGCAGAAGAGAATTTGAAATCTGCTTGCAAGAGCTGGGAGTCTAAAGGGTTTGAACTTCAGTTTTTATAAGCAACAGGAAGCCATCAGAGTTGGGTTGTAATTTTGCAAATTAACTTTGCTTTGAGATAATTGAGGGGTCTTATATAGCTGTAGGAAATCATAGAGACATAGGTTTTACCCAGTTTTCCCACAGCAGTATCTTGAAAACTACAGTCAGTATCACGGCCAGAATATTCGCCCTGAGCTGCCCCACTGATCCTATTCAGGTTCCCCAGTTTCACTGTGCTCTTTCGTATGTGCATCTCACACTATGAAACTTTGTATAGATGTCGGTTTGCGCACCTACAACCACTTCCGAGAGGCAGAGCAGATCTGTCAGCACAGTAGTCTCTCTTACTGCCCCTTACAAACATGGCCCCCTTCATCCTGTGCCCTCTGCCTCACCCCTAACCCTTGGCAACTAATACACCATTTCTATTATTTCATCATTATAAGAAAGTAACAATTAAGCCTAAATTAAGTTAGGCTTAATTGTCCCTCAGTGTTGTGATAGATCTGTCCTGGTTGTCCCTGTTCCGTGTCCGGGGGAAGGGATGAGGATATAACAGCATACAACCTTCTGTGATTGGCTTTTTTTCCACACGGCATAATTCTTTTGAGATTCATCCAAGGTGTCCCATGTATCAATAGTGCCTTTTTATTCCTGAGTCCATGGTATGGATAAGTTGAAGTCAAATAAAATACAGAGATAAATTTCCTACCTTAAAAATTTGTATTTGGGGGAGGCACCTGTGGCTCAAAGGAGTAGGGCACCAGCCCCATATACCAGAGGTGGTGGGTTCAAACCCAGCCCTGGCCAAAAACTGCAAAAAAATTTTAAAAAGTGATTAAAAACTTGTATTTGGGTAGCAAGAATGGCAATCTAGAGCACACCTATAGTAGACCAGGTGGTCTTTGATATGTCTGAAACAAAGAGAAGGTGAAGCTTTTACAAAAATGAGAATTATTTCATATTATTTTGAAAGAAAGCTCATTGGCAATGGTAGTTTGGGGGAACTGGAAAGTGCTAATTGGTGATGGTGGTGGTAATACAAGTCTTAGGGGAAAAAAAGAAACAGTGTTGTCTCAGTAACTATTAGCTAAAACTGGTTGCAGGTTACAATGGGCAATTTTATCCACCAGGCTTGCTGAGAATAAACTCTTGAAGTAATGCTGTGTTCTCTAAATGGTTTTTCCACCACCCCCTGCAACTCTGATTTAGTTGGGTATGACAAGAATTACCCAATTTGTATGATCAACTTTTTACATTTGTACCTTTTGGTCAAGATCTTTCTCTGAAAGCATCACTGACCAACCATCTTGAAGTTAGGCTTAATTGTCCCTCAGTGTTGGGATAGCTCTGTCCTGGTTGTCCCTGTCCCATGTCCGGAGGAAGGGATGGGAATGCATGTCAGGGACCTGGGCCACGTTGGAGTAACAAAGAGGCCAGAAGAAAAAATTTTCTCAGAGTAGATTTGTCTGGAGTCCAGCATCAAGCCCTGTCTTACCAGATCCATAGGCACCAGCAGGCATCCCACCCACTGGGCTACCATCATCTCATGGGCAGAACTGGCCTTAAAAAGGTGAGGCAGGCAATAAGAATGAGGTTAAAAAATCATAAGGCAAAAAAAGATAATGTAATAAATCCAGTTTAATTAATAGTGCTAAACCATGAATCTGATTTGAACGTTACCAAGTAAACAAAAGATTGTGGGGGAGATGTTGTGAATCCATTGTTGTCATTGAGTTATATTTTGTAAGTGGGAGAAACGAAGCAGAGAATGCCAGCTCTCTGGAAGAGACCACTGTACAGTTTGAACAAAATGCGTGCCAGGAATATCATCAAGGTTGCCCACTAGGTACTCTAAAAAGATCTGTTAGGTCAGATTTTGTCAAGTGACCTACAGCAGTTACTGACCGTGAATGTTGAATGGTAAAAGCATTCCTCTGTGAAGTGTAGGCATTCAAGGGGTGAGAGTCTCACTACAACATGAAGTCTTGCTTCAATGTCCTAGAAAAAGCTGCTCACAGCAACTTCTTCTCTTGACTTGCAGTTAGAAGGTCTCTGGCTATGACGTTGAGCTGTTGGATGGACTTTGTGTGGCCTATCCTCAAGCACGAAAACTGTTCCTTAGAATGTGTCCAGGTTCATCTTACAGGGCTTCAGGGCAGTTCCCATTTTAGCAATCGGATGTAGTCATTTAGTAGCTGGCCTGGAGGAACTTGGAAGAATTTAGAATCTAGTCTATAGGGAAATAATGAGAACTAAGCTATGTTTAGAGTTATATTCTAATAACAGATATAGTTTTTCTTTAAAAACATTATTTTTTTCCTCTACATTAATCATATAGGAATTTTAGATTTGAAAACCTCTTGAGTACTTTAGGAGGAAGAGCAGGAAGATTGAGGCCACGGGTTTGGGACCCTGGGTGTCATAGCAAGATCCCATCTCTACAAAAACTCTTTGAGACTAGGATGGCAAACCAAGGCAGACTTTAGATTTTATTTACAGTCTTAAGGCCTGCCAGAAAGCAGTTTTTATTTACTCATTGTAAGGCTAGGAACCCTTAAAGTCAGGCATCTTATGCAGATTTTCAAGTCTGACAACTTTAGTCAAAGCCTTAGTAATACAACTAAAGTTTTCAATTGTATTCTGCTATAAAGAGATAACAGAGTTTTACTGAATTTATGTAAATAACCATATCGCCATAAGAATATTTACAAATAAATTTTGAACTCTGAGGAATCAAGGAGAGAAAAACAAAAATAAATGCATTTATCCTTGTTTATTGAAGTATATTTTACCAAATTGCTATAAATTATAGACAACTTAAGAGAGAAAATGTTCTTAAATCTGGAAAAAAAAATCTTTGATTAGAGGGCCAGTGTTTCAAACAAAAGGCATAAGAACAGTATCTTCAACAGTTATTCAGTCTCATGTAATCAACCTTTACTCTGCTTGACCGCCATCAATAGTTTCATGAATCCATCTGGAAATTGTTTTTTAGTCTGTGGACCTAAAAGTTATCAGAAACCCGCCTTTCCTAAGTTTCTTCCATAGGTTCTTAATCAAGATGGAAATGAGGTTGATGGAAAATAAACATTAGTTATCTTTAAAATAAAATCTACTAGAAACCTACATTAAAGGCAGGTGTGATGGCTCATGCCTGTAATCCTAGCACTCTGGGAGGCCGAGGTGGGTAGACTGAGCTCAGGAGTTAGAGATCAGCCTGAGCAAGAGCAAGATCTCATTTCTAAAGAAATAGCTGGGTGTTGTGGTGGGTACCTGTAGTCCCAGCTACTGGGAAGGCTGAGGCCTTCAAGAGAATCGCTTGAGTCCAACAGTTTGAAGCTGCTGTGAGCTGTGATACCGTGGCACTCTAACAAGGGCAAGAAAGTGAGATTTTGTCTAAAAAAGAAAGAATGAAAGCTGTATTTAAAACTACATTTTGGACTCTTTTCCAATAATCTAATTGTAAACATTTTTAGAGAAGGATTCAAAATAACCATAGATGACAAAAACTTAGAATAGTCATGGCTAAAAATCTGATAAAAATTTACAATTAACAAGGAAATTTAATTATTTTTATTACTCATAGCAATTATTCTAGTTACAATTAGTGAATTTACTTATTTTAACAACTATGTAGATTACTTATAAAAACTGAGATATTAAAACTAAGTCATTATTTCAAGTTTTTTTAATTAGCCAATTTTATAGCCTGTTAATATCAGATGTTTACCTGAGTAAGAACTTAAATACATGGATATCTTGTCAACTCAGAAGGAACAGCTATTTTTATTAAATAATATTTTTTTAATTTCAAAGTATGAAGGGAGTACAAACGTTTTTGATACACAGATACACGCTATACTGCTGAAATCAGGGCTTTCAAGGTGCCCACCAGCATGGCAGCATTCATCGTAACCAAAGGGTAAGTTTTTATCCCCCACCCCTCCCCATCCTTCCTCTTTCTTAGTTCCCAATATCTTTTGGGGCACATGTGTGCCCCTTGTTTAGCTCCCACTCATTAGTGAGCACATGTGGCATCTGCTTTTCTATTCCTGAGATATTTTACTTAGGATGAAGGTCTCCAGTTCCATCCAAGTTGCTGCAAATGACATTATTTCATTCCTTTTTATGGCTGATTAGTGTTCCATGTATGGTTTATAGAGAGGGGTATAGAGAGGAAGTATACATTTACGTACACATACCATGTTTTCTTTATCCGTCCCTAGACTGATGGACACTGGGGTGGTTCCACATCTCTGCAGCTGTGACCTGTGCTGCAGGACTCATGCAGGTGCAGGTGTCTTTTTGATAAAATGATTTCTTTTCTTTTGGATAGACACCCAATAGTGGGATTGCTGATCAAATGGTAAGTGTCTTTTCAGCTCTTTGAGGAATCTTCATACTTTTTTATAGAGGTGTTACTAATTCATAGTCCCACCAACAAGGTGTAAGTGTACCTTTTTCCCTGAATCCATGCCAGCATCTATTGTTTTTAGACTTTTTAGGAATGGTCTTTCTGAGCAGCGCTTGTGGTTCAAAGGAAGCCTGGCCCCAATCAAAAAAAAGGAATGGTCTTTCTGAAAGAGGTAAGGTAGGATATCACTGTAGTTTTACTTTGCATTTCCCTGATGATTAGTGATATTGAAACTGCTTTGTTTTTGTGTGTTTGGTCATAAATCAACAATATGAATCTTATTTATCAAAGAATTGCATGAAGATTATTTTGTTTTAGGCTGGTGTAAGGCACCTCCAATGACCATGTTAGCTTTTATCCCCTTCCCCTCCCCATATCCCTTCCTCTTTAAGTTTCCAAAGTCTTTTGGATCTAGAAACCAAATTGATACCAGGCAGATTAACAAAAGAAAAATATAAAAAGTTTTTTCAAATGTTTTGTTTGTTTGTTTGTTTTAAGACCAGCTCTCTCTGTTGCCCCAGGATAGAGGGCAGTGGCATCCTCACAGCTCACTAAGACCTCCAACTCCTGGGCTCAAGCAGTTCTCCTGCCTCAGCCTTGGGAGTAGCCAGGACTGCGGGCGCACAGCCGGAAGACGGACTGGTTTTTCTATTCATGGTAGAAACGGAATCTTGCTCTTGCTTAAGCTGGTCTCCTGAGCTCAAGTGATCCTCCCATCTTGGCCTGCCAGGGTGCCAGGTTTACATAAACTGAAAAAGGTTAATTACTGTTTGTTTTATATGAATGTCTCTTTACTTAAACCAATCAGAATAAAACTTCTTGGGGGATTTCTGGCAGACTGGGCTGGATTTTATAAGGTCTATGAACCAAATTATGGGCAATGCAGTTTGAATCAGTTACCAAGACAAGGGATTGGACCAAGAAAGCCGATAGGCGAGGAGCCACCAGTAATTCTGGGAGGTGGTGCCTGCCGCGGGGGCGGAGACACAGGGGCGGGGGCAAGCGTTGGGATGCGCTATGTACCTGGCAGGAGAGAGCAAGGCTGGACTGACAGCAAGTAAATCTTCTGCGCCAATTACAACGCACAGGCACAGAGGGACTCCAGGCACTGAGCTATCCATCCATCCAAAGACGTAAGACGGGGACAGCCGAGAAACGGAGGGCAGGTGTGCTGGGGGAGGGGCTGGCAGCTGGAGGCAGCAGGACCTGGAGCCCCCAAGTGAGCTGAGGTTCCTGGGGGACCTTCGAGAGCCCTAGGACCACGGGGCTACCTAGTGATGGAGACGTGCCAAGGGGGTGCCAAGGACGGAAGTCGGGGAGGCTTTGAGAATTTTTCCTTTTTTCTGTACGGGTACCATGTACCACATAAATGCATTGTTTAACCATTACAAAATTTAGTTTTCAAATGCCTTTAGAAATTTGTTTTGAAAATTGACGAGATTGGTACCAAGAGCCTTGCCTCGGCTGGAGTGCAGGCGCGCGCTCGCGCGATTGAAACTGCTGGCTACGGACAGCAGCCACTACACCACGAGTACAAGTTAGATGGGTTGGCTGGCTTTGTGCGTGTGTGTGTTTTCTGATGGAGACAGAAGAGCCTCGTTCTGTCTCGGAGCGGAGCGCAGTGGCGTCATCACAACTCACTGCAACCTCCGACCCGGGCTCAGGCGAAGCAGCCTGAGTAGCTGGGACTGCGGGTGTGCGCTAGTACACACTAGTGCAGTTTTCTATTTTCAGTGCAGACGGGGGTCCCACTCTTGCTCGGGCTAGGGTCTAAAATGTTTGCTTTTGAAAGCACAGCCACTTTGCATCCCAGGGAGCAGCCGGGCTGGGAGACGATTGGACTGTGCTGCTCACCCTCCGCCTCCTTCCTTCCCAGACCCCGCCTAGCGCCAGCCCAGCCCCGGAACCGTCGCAGCGATGGGCAGCTCCGCCTTCGGGCCCCGGGACTGGCTACTGCAGCCCCTGCGCTCGGTGCTGCTCGTCCGCGCGTCCCAGCCGGGTCCGCGCACCGGGGAGTACCACGTGGTGGTGGCGGGCTCGGCCGGCGTGGGGAAGAGCTCCCTGATGCGGCGCTGGGCGCGGGGCGCCTTCGGGAGCGCGCACCCGCCGACCACCGAGAACAACTACTGCAGGTTGCTGGGCTGTGACCACGGCGTCACCGCGCTGCGCGTCGCAGATAGTGCGGGCGGCCGCCACCACCCCGCGCTGCAGCGCCGGGCCGTCACGGAGGGTCACGCATTCATCCTGGTCTACTCCGTCACCAAGAGGGAGACCTTGGAAGAGCTGAAGCCCTTCTACGAGCTGATCCGCAAGATTAAAGGCCGTGACTTGTGCAGGGTCCCGGTCCTGCTGGTGGGAAACAAGAGCGACGCGCTGGGCCGCGAGGTGGCCCTGAGCGATGGCGCCACCTGCGCGTCGGAGTGGAATTGCACCTTCATGGAGATCTCGGCCAAGATGGATGTGAACGTTCAGGAACTGTTCCACGTGCTGCTGACGCAGAAGAAAATGTTCGCTGCCTGCTTCCCGGGTTCCCGAAAGAAATCCCACGTGCCCAAAGCCACCGAGAAGCTGCTCGGCAAGTGCATCGTCATGTGAGCCTTGGGCCTTAGGAGCAGAAATCGCCTGCCCTACAGCACGCACAAAACATGAGCTGCTGTGTGTCACCTGTCTGTGTGTGTGTCACCTGTGCGTGTGTGTCACCTGTCTGCGCGCGCGCGTGCACTTGGTCACGTCGCGTCCAGTAGTTCAAACAGTCATAGCTGCGTGTCAATAAATGTACCTCGTCAGTTAATAACATTTTCTCTGGCAAGAGAACTCAAAAGGTTAAAACACTTGGCAATTGAGGAGAATGAAAAACTAGCACGAAGAATTTTAAATAACATCTTTAATAATAAATTTATGAAAATGTTCTGAATAGAATAAAACACCAAAATGAATTCAAAGATGCCACCATCCTTTCGCTAACCCTATTATTGTGTATTATTTTTAAACATTTCAACTCCTGTGTTTAATCATATCTTTTCATTGTATATTTAATTTAAAAATGTGTTTTCACAACAAACACTTCACCAAGTTGCTGTGGGCAGATGAACAAAAGACTCTTCTATAGCTGACCACTGGGGGGTGGGGCAGAAGCAGAGAAAACTGTGACGGTAGAACTCTCACCAAAGACATGTTGTTTTCTGTGTCATTTTAAAATGTTCCCGTATTCCACGCAACAGTTTTTTTAAAGCGTTCCTACTTTCTTGACTCAATAAAGCTTTTCTTGCATGCACTCGGCTCTAAGAATTTCTTTCCTACTGGACAAAAAATTGCTGTTACATTAAAACTTAAAGCACTTATCTTAACACTTCCAGTAAGAACTTCACACCTGGCCATCCTTGCCTTCTTGAAATTAGCCGATGGCAGAAGGGGCCCCTGCAATGCAGAACTGTTTTGTACCCTTCTCATTTCCCAGACCGACCTCTGGAAGATCTTCAAAGACCACGTTGCTGTGTCAGGGGAAGCAGGTAAAAAGCCAACTTCAGCCTTCTGATGTCTCAAAAGTCTTTCCTCAAAATATAGGTAACATAGGGAATAGAGAAAAGGATGGAAGGTGAGAGGAGGGAGATGGGTGGGATTTGAAATTTAAGGAATTCCTGGATGAGGGAGTCTTTTTTTAAGATTAATTTTGTATTTGGACATAATTTTTTTGAGTGGGGAAACACTCCAACAGAGTCCAAGCTTGTGCCACCTTCTACAGGACAGCCAGTAAGTTGACAGACAAGGTGCTGGGGCAGGAAAAGTGACTTATTCAGAGAGCCAGAAAACCAAGAAGATGGTAGAGTAATGTCCTAAGGAAATGTTGTAGGTTACTACAAACTTTAGACGCCTGTTCATCTTACAGGAAGGGTGAAGGAGGGTGTAAGAGGTGCCTGGACTGCAGGCGTCAGAGTGGCAGTGAGGGTCTGAGGAAGTTGTAAAAGTTATTTGCTGTGTGTGGGTTAACTCTGGATGAGGACATCAGGTGGTGATGCTCCTCTGAATCTTGTAACATAGCATTGTTACCTATGTGTGTACTTTTTTTTAAATCTCCCCAGGAGTTAGTTTGGGGAAAGGAAAAATTTTCTTTTAGAGTTTAATTACAACCCAAATCCTTTCTGTAATTAGTGCAGAATGAGGTAGAAGCTTTTAACCTAAAGGATGTTACTGCAGGGCTCAGAAGCGCAGTGGAGCTAGTTGTGTTAAGCCTCCTTCGTCCTGCTAAAGGTTCACTCCGCAGCCGTGTGGAGCTGGGCAGTGTAGCTTCCTCTTGCACCCTGTACTTCCAGCTGGGCAGACTCAACAAGGCAGCTGTGGACTGAAGCTGTCTGACCTAAGGACACTCCGCTAGTGTCCTTTGGAGCCTCTCCCTCTTTGCTTCTTTGGTTGTGGTCGATATACAGAGTTCTTAGTAGTAGAATATACGATAAGTCTGTAGTATGTGTATCATCATAAGCAAAAGCTAACAGTGAGATCTAGTTTAAGAGTGCTTCTCAGGACTGACCAGATTCAACTAGAAATCCAAAGGATTAGGTCTGCAACACAGTGGCTAAGAGTGTCCAGACCACGCAACCCACTCATCCTGAAATAATAACCACCCCGATTCATTCCTTGGCTTACTCATCTCTTAGTTCTGCTTTTATTATAAAATTACAAAAGAATTTTAAGAATTGTGGGGGTTAAAGGCTTCACATAGATTAGGAGGGTTCCCCTTAGCTGTACTACTTTGCAGGGTGAGAGATCTAAAAAGCATAGGGGACTCAGCCTGAGAAGAGTCAATGCAATTTTTACTCTATATAGGACTTGGAGAAAGGGAATGGGAGGAGACTGAAGTCTTGTACCAATTCGGTGTTAATAACCAAATAGGTTGTACCTGTGTCCATTAAAAAGTGTGTTCCTCACTGTCAAAGGTCCCTGGGCTCCTGTGGGGAAATACAAACTGGGTCGCATCCCTGTAGCCTGCTTGCCCGTAATGCCATTAACAGACTATTTTTATCTAAAATTATAGAGCAGTACATGAATCTTGGCCTGCCATGTCCTTAGGGTCTGCTTATAATTTGGTATCTTATCATCACAAAGGCTCTGTTCCATCAATCTTATGATCTTTGTTTCTCCATTAATGCAGGTCAGTTGTGTCTAAACCCTAAAAGGGAAAGCATGCAGGAGGTGTGTCCCCCTTCCTAACTTTTATGGCTAGGGACTCAATTGTAAGGTATTTCTGGGGTCCCTTTGGCCAAGAGGGGGACCATTTGGGGAAAGGGGACTTAATATTTTATTCTTAGTTTACAGAATCGTAAACATACATTTTACAGTTATATAGACAAAGTTTCAAGCTTAGAAAATCCATTCAGTGGCTCCTTCTGAGTTATGTAAAACTTCTCTGTTCACTTCCATAGCAGTAATTCTCAACCACTAGACCCTAGCTAGATGGGTCTAATCTATTGCTTTTCAATAAATTCTAGCCTTAGAGAATAACTCTTAACCGAACTCTCTAATGGAGTTGCTCCCTTTCTAAAATTAAGTACTCTACCTTGGCTGTTTTCTAGAATTCTTGGAAAATGTGTTGAGTTCATTGTTGCTCCTTATAGAGGAGCAAAGGGATCACTCAGAACTTGAGTGGCATATAGTAACCTTCAGAAAGGGTGACAGGGAATATAAAAAAGTGACACTATTCATACAGGCCACATGCATGCCAGTATCTGTACATTACACAAAACATCATCTTTCCACTGTGAGTACTATGGTGTCATTTTCACAGCAACCTCAAACTCCTCCTGCCTCAGCCTCCCTAGTAGCTGGGACTACAGGCACTCCCACCAACGCCTGGCTAATTTTTCCTATTTTTCGTTTTGCTAATGCTCAGGATGGTTTCGAACTCCTGAGCTCAAGCAATCCATTGCCTCAGCCTCCTAGAGTGCTGGGATTACAGGTGTGAGCCACTGAGGCTGGTCCTCTCACATATTTTTCATCCCATTTAATGCAGTAGCATAAACCTTGATAAACACCATGCGATGCTTAGAAAGTGTCAACAGGGATGCCGGAAGTGCTCCCAAGAAGCAGAGAAAAGTCCTGACATTACAATTGGAATTGCCTGTTATGCAGCAGACACTGGGGTCTGTGCTGCCAGTGCCCACCATTTCAGGATAAATGAATCCAGAGTAAGGGCTATTATAAAAGAAGAAAAGGAAATTCACGAAGCCATTCCTGCAGTAATGAAAACCTGTCAAAATGGGTACAGATGGAAGTTTCCGGCACGAGGCACTGGACTCTGTGCACTCTGCTAGCGGAGGCTACGCCACGCACACTTCTTGCCCCTCAAGCCCGTGGGCACGCTTCTTGAGTGGAGGCTGCACATTCCCAGGGGGCTGTTGGAACAAATTTCCAATTTCAGTTTGATTAAATGTATTAGGCAAAGACCAACCACCAAGTGTCTTGGGAAAGTGACGTGTATGTAAACACTGCATTGTGAGATGCGGAGGAACGTCACAGGTTCCAAGATTAACAGGAGTGTAGCAAAATCCAGTGAGGTGTGTCTGCGTACGAATGAACTCAGCAGTGTATCTGGAAGCTCCATCTATAAAAGGGCCCACAGGCCCATAGCTTGGAAAGATAAATGTGTCAGACTCAATGAATTCAGAGCGCTGGTGAGGATTATAAGAAGGGAAAATTGAGAATATTTCCACTGCACTGATAGAGTGCTACTGACACTGACTCTCAAACCTGCCATCCTTTTGACACTGGAGGAAAGAAACCAGTGTGGGGGCTCGGCACCTGTGGCTCAGCGGGCTAAGGCGCCAGCCACGTACACCTGAGCTGGCAGGTTCGAATCCAGCCCGGGCCCGCCAAACAACAATGACGGCTGCAACCAAAAAATGGCCGGGCGTTGTGGCAGGCGCCTGTAGTCCCAGCTA
>CAUYON010180973.1:0-26515 GCA_963573935.1 Arctocebus calabarensis
TGACAAACTCACAGCTAATATTTTACTGAATGGAGTAAAACTGAAAGCTTTTCCTCTTAGAACTGGAACCAGACAAGGTTGTCCTCTGTCACCATTACTATTCAACATAGTGCTGGAAGTTCTAGTCAATACAATTAGATAAGACAAGAAAATAAAGGGCATCCGAATGGGTGCAGAGGAGGTCAAACTCTCCCATTTTGCTGATGATATGATCTTATACTTAGAGAACCCTAAAGACACAACCACAAGACTCTTAGAAGTCATCAAAAAATACAGTAATGTCTCAGGATATAAAAATCAATGACCACAAGTTAGTTGCCTTTGTATACGCCAACAACAGCCAAGATGAGAAGTTAATTAAGGACACAACTCCCTTCACCATAGCCTCAAAGAAAATGAAATACTTAGGAATATACCTAACAAAAGAGGTGAAGGACCTCTATAAAGAACATTATGAAACACTAAGAAAGGAAATAGCAGAGGACTTAAACAAATGGAAGAACATACCATGCTCGTGGCTGGGAAGAATCAACATTGTTAAAATGTCTATACTTCCCAGAGCAATTTACCGATTCAACGCCATCTCTATTAAAATACCAACATCCTACTTTCAAGACTTGGAAAAAATGATTCTACGTTTTGTATGGAACCAGAAAAAACTCTGTACAGCTAAGACAGTTCTTAGTAATAAAAACAAAGCTGGGGGTATCACCATACCAGATTTTAAGCTGCATTACAAGGCCATAGTGGTCAACATAGCATGGTACTGGCACAAAAATAGAGATATAGACATCTGGAATTGAATAGAAAACCTGGAAATGAAACCAACAACTTATAGCCACCTAATCTTCGATAAACTAAACAAGAGCATCCAATGGGGGAAAGACTCCCTATTCAATAAATGGTACTGGGAGAATTGATATCCACATGTAAAAGACTGAAGCTGGACCCACACCTTTCTCCACTTACAAAAATTGATTCAAGATGGATAAAGGACTTAAATTTAAGGCATGAAATGATAAAAATCCTCAAAGAAAGAATAGGAAAAATACTGGAAGATCTCAGCCTGGGGAAAGACTTTATGAGGAAGACTGCCATGGCAATAGCAACAACAGCAATAATATCCAAATGGGATTTAATTAAACTGAAAAGCTTCTGTATAGCCAAGGAGACAACAACCAAAGCAAATGGACAGCCTATACAATGGGAAAGGATATTTGCATATTTTGAATCCGATGAAAGTTTAATAACCAGGATCTATACAGAACTTCGATTAATACACAAGAAAAAAAAACAACAATCCCATACATAAGTAGGGAAGAGAGATCAATAGAATCTTCTCTAAAGATGACAGATGAATGGCTAGTAAACACATGAAAAAATGCTCATCATCCCTAATTATTAGAGAAATGCAAATTAAAACCACCCTGAGATATCATCTAACCCCAGCGAGAATGTCCTATATCACAAAATCTCAAAACTGCAGATGCTGGCACAGATGTGGAGAGAAAGGAACCCTTTTACATTACTGGTGGGACTGCAAACTAACACAACCTTTTGGGAAACCTCAAGCACTCAACCTAGACCTCCCATTTGATCCTCCAATCCCATTACTGGGCATCTATCCAGAAGAAAAAAAAACATTTATTATAAAGATACTTGTACTAGGCTGTTTATCACAGCTCAATTTACAATCGCTAAAATGTGGAAACAGCCTGAATGTCTTTCAACCCAGGAATGGATTGGTAAGCTGTGGTATATGTATACCATAGAATATTATTCAGCCATCAAAAACATGGAGATTTTGCAGCATTTGTACTAACTTGGATGGAGATGGAACACATTATTCTTAGGGAAGCATCACAGGAATGGAGAAGTATGAATCCTGTCTATTCAACTTTGATGTGAAGACAGTTAATGACAATTTATGACACAGTGGGGCATGGGGGAAGGGGACACTAGACAGAGAAGGAGGGAGGGGTGAGGGCAAGGAAAAGAAGAAAAAAAAATGGTGACTAATTGTCACATAAATTGGATTTAATTTTGACCAAAGTACATTACTTAAACATTAATTTTTAATTCAACTTGTTAATATGTTGTTTAGGATATTGCATCCTCAATAAGTGAAATATGTTTGTAATTTCCCCTTAATAATAATATATTGTGTTCTTCATTTTTAATACCAGATCAAGTTGAATGATTTTGAAGTATTCCTTCTTTTTCTTTTGTCTATAAGATTTGGCAAGATCTGTTTTTTGAAATTATCTTTTACTTTTATTTATAAATATTAGTTGTCTATTTTTTGAGACTTTGGAAAAAAAATAAGTTAACTGATGACTCCATACTGAGCCTCAGAGTCAAAGCATTCTATTGTAGACATATTCTTATCTATCAATGTGAATGTTACTTTCTTTGCATTATTATTATTATTGCTTAATATTTCAATGCAGCAATCGTCTGATCTCTTTTTTGAATGTCTTTATCTTCGTTCATTCTCTACGAGGTTTTTGTTTCTGGTCCTTATCTTAAACATTGTTATTGTTATTAAATTTTAAGGCTTTTTAATTCTTTGAAAGCAAACCGTGAAAACCTAATAAACACACGTATATGTAAAAAAAAAAAAGTGCAATAATCAAACAAGTGCATGACAATAAACAATCTGGTACAAAAGTGAGCCTGCATATTTGTTACTGTTTGGTTTTGAACTGCCTAGGGGTAGGTGTTCCTTACAGTTTTCTCTTTGCAAATATTTACTCCTTGATTTAACCCACCACCACCACTACCACCATCATTCATGGATTCACCAAAAATTAGATAAATAATTATCTTACTTATTTTTATTAATCCTTTTAAAATGTGTGTATAGCTTACATCCATTTCAGTGTTTCATATTAGGAGTGTTTTAGATCTCTATTTAGAACTTTGGTGATGTTTTTATAACCACAATTATGCTGTAGGAACTTAACTCTTGTTTATATCAGTTAGACAAGGGTAAAATTGGTTTTGTTAATATGTTGTTTTGCTTAAAATTACAGTTTCCCAGAAGCTATTAAGGATGACTTTAAGAATTTACTGCATTAACTCTACAAAAAATGTTTAAATAAAATAGGAATAGTTCTTGAAGATTTTTGCCTCCGTTTAATTTCATTTAAAGATACACAATAAAATTTCATCACAATACATTTAACATAAAAAGTAGGGGTAGATTTGATTCTTGTCTTCTAGGACTTCATGTGAACTTGATAGTTTTTTTGCCTCATCTAGAGGGGGCTCTATTATTCAGAAATATCTCAAGGCTTTGAAGATAAAGTTTTTATTTAGTAGGAGCAGCATTGTTAACTTTAAAAAATTTCTGTATCACATTTGATATTTCTTGAGTAGATTTTCCACTGAGATTTCCTTTCTCTTATACTGTTTTGAATATACTTCAATCTTGAATTAAATAAACATTTGATAGCAGCTTAAAATATTTAAAATACAAAGTAAAGCATTATTTTTAGCTAGCTTTATGAGGTGATCCAGATGATTGTCTGGATAGATTTCTGAGTAGAACTTCTTTCTTGCCTGTAAATCTACTGGTTTAAGTGGAAGAAACTGGAGGATAGGTAGAAGACAGAATACTTAATTAGAATAACAGTCACTGACATAGTGAGGCTAAGAGCCAGGAGTAGAATTACTCCTTTGGACTAAGGAGATGGTTTGTGGTTGCTTTTTGTGGAGCTGACGGTTCTAATTAGAGGAGTCATCCTGTAGAGTCTTAGACAAGAAAAACTAGGGTCTGGTCCTGATTCTACCATTTCTGAGGAACGTGAGCTTGACCATATCCCTCAAACACTTTAAAATTCAGGTTACTCATTTGTAAAACAGGGTTGATAATGGTCTTTCTGGCAGTAACCCACAGGTTAGAAGTTCCTTTAAATCACTTTGCATGTAATACAAGTCAATATAAAAGTAAACTGATGTTTTTAATATATAGCTTAACCCATTTAGGAGGACTCACCATATAAGGCACCTTGGTTAGGTAATGAGTGCCATGCCTCCATATATTTTCAGAGGCTTAAAATGAAATTATGGCTACTTTGTAAAAGCAACCGCCAAATATGTGTGTGTATTGTTGCATATATACATGCACACACCCAGATTTCACAGTTTTTTCTTTATTCCTCATTGCTTCTTTGAATTTTTTATAGGGTTACATATGTTGCCTTCTTGATGAGACCAACAAATGTTTTCTTTTTAAAGAAAATTATAACATTATGTTCTGCTTTTGCTGAAATTTGCTACATTATTTAGATTTTATTTTCTTGTCATCATCCTGGCTTTAATTTTATCAGTTTGAATTAATTTAGAGTAAATGGGTTAAGATGAAACCCAGAACAAAATAGACATTTTTTTCATTTATTCAAGATATAATTAAGACTTAAGAGCACAATAATTTTGAAGCAAGGGGAAATCTAACAAAGGAAAGAAAAGATAGAGTATCTCTTTTTTGCAGCCCAAGTAGTTAGTTACTCATTTCTAGAAAAAGTCTTTTTATAGAAAGGCTCTGAACTGAAATCTGAATTGGATCAGATTCTGTTGTGTTTTTGATAGTGATTGTGAGATATTTTTTCCTATATCATTACTTTTGTGTACTTTCATAATATTTATTTTATGTATAGCTGGCATATTCCCTGGACTTTATCTGTCTAGAGATCTACTACCTTTTCTTATGTTGGTTTTATAGCCCTCTCAGGGCTAGAACATGGTATGTGTGTTGTAGATGCTTATTGGATTTCTTACTGTATTACTAAGACTACCAGAGTTCAGTAGCCAGAACCAACTGTAGAGAGCGGAAGAATAACTATTAATACTGATACTGATTATAGAATTAAATTGTGTAAATTCTGTACTTTTCATATCAGTTGTGTTCATTTTACAGAGTTGATGTATGTCGTTTTTGTCACATAAGACAGTACATTCACTGTAGAAGCCAGCGGTATTCTATGTGGGAGATAACGACATGGTAGAAGGAAAAAACATGAGCTATTGGAGTAAAATAGACTTGAGTTTGAACTTAGCCTCTATCACTTTCAGCTTAGTGGTCTTGGTAAAGTTTTTATTCTCTCTTGTAAAAAGGGATAACTACTTTGTGAGGTTTTAATAAATATTGAGATTATGAAGATTCATTGTCAAGTACTTAGTGCAGTGGGAAGTAGGCACATAGGTAAAGTCTTCATAAAACATTAGAATCTTACTAATGTTTTACCACCTTTTTTGACTCTAGTAAATTCAGGTAAGATATCTAACAGTTATATAGAAGACATTATTTTCAGTTTTAAAGGCTAACTTGTTTATTAAAAATAATGATTAATTACATTTTTGTAGAACAGTGCCAGAGAGCAGTTTGCTTATTAACTGACTACCAACCTTTCTAAAATGATCTAATTCCCAAATCTGCTTCTATATCAAGCATCTCCAAAACATAAAACATACATGAGCAAGGCCTCATGTTGTTGTTCTGGTTTGTAACAGTAGAAACTTGCTCACCTGCTGTGAATATTTGATTTGTGCTATTGTGCATCTTCAAATCTGCTGGGAAGTCATTTTCTACCATGCAATACAGTATTTTCAACTTTCAGATACTCATGAAGAGTTGTGATTTAATGTTGGAACTGTCTTTGCTATTATTTAAAAATCATTTGGTCATCTTACATTATAATGTATGAATTTCCAACATAAAAATTAAATTTAAAGGCTTATTAGTTTTTTGAGTATGTAAGAACACGCTTATTTGATGGCTCTCAAATCATTCATCATCTACTATCACTCATGTTAGTTCTTGTGCCTCAGATCACTCTGACCTGCCCATCTATTTACTATAGATTTTAGAGGTGAATTCAGGTTCAGGCCTAAATGTCATTTGACAGAAGCCAAATAGTTAAAATCCCAAGAAAGAGATTTTAAGAGGAAAAGTCTCACACCTGTATATAGATTGAGAGGGAGGAATTAGCAAAGAAAGAGAAGTTGAAGGTGGAAGAGAGGAGGAGATAAAAATTTGTTTCCTTGTAAAACAGATTTCAAAAGGGTATGTAGTTTGCTTACGTAGCTTGAATTGCTTATTGTGTATTATATTAAATCTTTGTAAATATTGAGGCATATATTTTGGGTTGTTTTCATGACAATAGGTAAATCATAGAAGAAATCGGAGTAAAGGAGACCAGTTAAACTGTTTTAGAACCCCTCCCTATTATAGGCAGGCAATATAGACTTGAATGTTATAGTGTGAATAAAGAAGGGAGGCCAAAATCATGAGTTATTTAGGGGATAGAATCCATGTGGTTAAGGAACTAAGATTATAATACGAATGTCAGGATGTAATATAGAATGACTCTTAGTGACTAAATAGATTGTGGAGTTTTAAACCCAGAGGAAGAAGACGACAAGCTAAGTTTTTGATAACTGATTTTGTGTTATCTAAGGAACATTAAAGCAGACATTTCTGGTTGGCATTTGTTATCAAATACTCAGGCAAGAGATCCAGGCTGCCAGAGTAGTTGAAATAGCTGATTATATTGTGCGAGAGATAGTTTTTGTGAGAGAGAGTAGCACTGAGAATAGAACTTTGAGGAATATAAACATTGAAGGGGCAGGTGAAAAAAGAAGAGTCTTGGAAGGAGGCCTAAGAAAAACAGATTAGGAGGAAAGCCAAGGAAGTCAGCATTTTAAGAAATTAGTATCAGATATCACAGTGAGATTAAGTACTATATAGAACAGGTTAAGTAATCAACAACAATGAGGTTTACACAGACTTTAGTATATTATTGAAAACTTACATTTTATGGGGTGGAGAAATACTAGTTCATAATATTCTTTTTGATTATGAGCATAGATATTTGGGAACTAAATACTTTTATGATGTGCCAGTTTTAGACAGCCTCAGAGATATCTAGTTGGGTGTTAATTTATATCACAAAAATAGAAAGTCCACATTAACTTAATAATATGAAATCATGCAGAGGTATATGTGGAAATATTTAAATGTTTATACTTTTAAAAAATTAATTGTATTTATCTTTTGTTTTTGAAGAGTTCATGTCTCTTAGCAGTCTCAATTGGCTGGGAAGGAGGTGTTTATGTACAAACCTGTGGCCACACATTGCATATAGATTGTCATAAATCTTACATGGAATCATTACGGGTAAGTTGACTGAAAAAATTTCTAAATAGTATGTCTTTCGAGGAGTTAATCTTTTTTACAATATATACATTTAAATTATAGCTTATCATTTTGAGTGATTTTGATTACCATATAAATGATCCAGCCTCCTTATTCTCTTTGACTTGAGGGATTTTTATTTTTTTACTTTGCTTTAGTGACTGATCTCCATGGCTGCAGTTTAGATGTTGCTACTCTTGTTCTAAAATAGTAAGCTACCATATCATCTTATGATGTAATTATTCTGCACATGCTCTTATTTTCACTCCCATTAATGTGTTTTACCTCGGGCATCTAGATCTCTAGATCTCTAGTCCTTTAACTCCTTTGCATTCTTCCTAGTGTATTCGCTCTTTCCTGACCTCACTTCCCTGTACTGTGCCCATTCTGCCCTTGAGACTGACAAGTCTCATTTAATCTGCTTCCTTTGGCAGATTAATCATAAAATCTAGTAAACTGTTATCACAAATTTGCAGACTTAGACTAGGTTCTTGGGCTGTAAATAATGCCTATCAATTCTTTTTCCTGTCTTTGATCAGTTCCCTCTCCTGTTCTTTTCAGCAGCTATTCCAGACCTTTGCCTGCCCTATCCTAGGCTCTTCCCCCTAAACCCAGTATCTGTTTCCTTTTATCCCTATGTCTCTTCCCAAGTCACCAAGAAAACAGCATCTCCTGTCACGTGCTCCCTTGGCTTCCTGCCTTGTTTTTCTATTCCCTGATAAATAATTCCATATTTCAATTAATCCTTTCTTCCTATTCTTTGAGGTAGTATTCCTTCTTCTGTTCAGGAATAACTTTTTTCTCCGTACTCTAGTGTTCTTTTCTACTCAGTGCCTCAAAGGCCTCGATCCATCTATCAGTAGATAACTCTTTTTTTGTCTTTATCTTCAGTTTACTGTCTTTTCTGTTAGGAGTCAGATTATAAAGGGCCTTGTGGGGTCCTTTTAAAGATTTTGGACTTTATATTGATTCTTTTTTGTTTTGTTTTGTTTTTTATTTCAGATTCATATGAAGGTACAAATGATTAGGTCATATTGTTTGCTTTTGTTAGTTAGGTTATATTGTTGCTTTTGTTAGGTAAAGTTTCACCCAGAGGGTATGTTATATACCCTTACTTTGTGCCCATTAGGTAAGAGCTTACCAATACCCCTTCCATCTGCCCCTCTTTTTCCCCATCCTTCCTCCCCCTCACTTGAATTTAATTTTGTTTTTCTTTTATGTGGGGGTATAGTTGTTTATCTTTTGGTTTCTTATTACCATTGTGTACATTGGCTACTATTCTATTCTTAGACATTCTTTAGATAAACCCATTAAAGGCTCTTAAACAGAGATATGACATATCTAGAAAAAATTATTGTGACAGTTGCATAGAGAAGGGATTACAGAGGGGTAAGAATGAATGTAGTGGTATCATTTAGGAGGTGAGAGGTGATGGTGGCTTGGACTCAGTCGTGGTGGTAGAGATGGAGAGAAGGTTGTATATTTGAAATATATGTAGAAGAGTGGTCTCCTGAACTTGGTGAGAGATTGCATGTGGAGGCTGGGGGGGGAGGAAGGAGTCACGGGGAGACATAGTGATCATCAAAAGATCTAGACTGAGAATAATAAAGTCTCACATTAGACATTGTGCACATGCAGTGATGTGTTTGGGAGGCTAATTAGGAGAGATTAGCAAAGAGGGTAAAAAGAAAGTGAATAGAAGGACTGATGGGATTTATTATTATAAATGTTCTGAAGAAGGCAGGAAACTAAAGGAGGAGGTATAGTCTTATAGTCTTAGATTAAAAGGAACAGGGGTGCCATAGTTTAGGGACCTAAGAAGTGAGGAGTTTGAAAACCACTTTGGAATTAGATGAGAGAGTGCTTCATAGGATGTTGGAGAAAGATTGCCAGGCAATATTCAGGGCTCAGTTGAGGTTGGAAATAGTTTGTAGCAAGAAGGTATTTTTTTCTGATAGCACTCAGTTTGGAGTGAAGAATTGGAGAAGGCACATTGTATTAATTTTGTACGAAAGTTTTGTTAGATAAGAATGATGGAAGTATTGCCAAGAATTTTTGAAGTACTAGATTGTGGTATGTAGACCTGGTGTATAGGATAGGCCTGATGAACTGGGAGGAAAAGAAGGGAGTAAAGGAGATAGGAGTTGATAGACAGAATATAAGGTGTTTGAATTTAATATTTTCACAGATGGAACAATTTTGGGTCATTTCTTTACAAGACAAGAATATGGTTATGATAACAGATACTGGAGTAGAGTGGACGTCAAAGCCATAGGAATTGATGAGGTCAAGGACCTGAGGGACTAAGTATAAGATTGATTGTTCACATGTACGCTGAAGTTGCGTAGGAGGATAGCAGGACTGGAGTGATGAAGGAAACTAATCTAGGTACCAAAGTCTTCAGTGGTTGAGGGTACGGGGTGATAGTGAAAAGGAAGGAAGAGAATGGCATTGCTACATGACTTGAGCCACAGAGACAAGAGAATGCAGGAGTAGTGATTTCAGGCCAGCACTGGAGATGAGGATAATGAGGTGCAAGGAAGAAGACATAGCATTCTTTGGAATTCAATAAGCCTGTCGGGAAGCTTAACACAGGATGTTCTTCTGGTGACTAGGACCTATGCTCTAACCTCGTACAATCTTTATGTATATCCTAAAACTTAAGTTCACAGTCTCCTTCTCTGGGAAGCCTCCTCTTTTGTTGCATACATCCAACTGTAACTTATTTGTCTAATTTTGCTTTTAAATTGTGAGTACATTAATAAGAGAAAATGTATCTTAACTCTTCATTACCTGGCACAGCATATGGCATATGAAGGGGGTTAGTAAGTCTTTTAAGGCTTGAAATGAAGAAGATATGTTGTTACATTTTAAAGGACTTAAAAAATGAATGTCAAAAAGTAAAAAATAAAATTCAGTTCTTTTAAAGTACTTGAGATACAACAGCATATAACAACACACAGTGAAATCAGCATGAAATCGGTCGTCCAGTCAGTTGTGTTCAGCAGTTAGACATCTTAGAAGTGTCACTTTCTTAAGGCTTAATTTACTCTCAAAAGCTATCTACTGTATATCAAAGAACTTGGGCACTGGGATAATCTTTTTATTAGTCACTTACTGACTCAACATCCAAGATTCAGAAAATATGGCCAAGGTGAGAGGATCGTGATCCATTTTAACGTGGCCACCTTTTTGAGTTATTCTTTATCTTAAATCCATGTCTCATATTTATTATATCTTTATCTGAATGTTTCATACTGAGAAAAAACTGAAATACTCAGTTCATTGGTGAGGTCAAGTGTTAACATAATTGCTATGATGTAAAAAGTGATTTGGTAAGCTCAACAGTTAATGATTTGAGACTTTCTTTATGAGATACATTAGAGATGTCTTTTTTGGTATGATTCATTAATTTACTATAAAATGTGGTGGTGTAATTTTTGTTTTCTTTAAATGTGTGCATCATACATCTGTATGTTTCTTTCCTCTTTTAGAATGACCAGGTTCTTCAGGGCTTTTCAGTGGACAAAGGAGAATTCACATGTCCCCTCTGTAGGCAGTTTGCCAATAGTGTTCTTCCTTGTTATCCTGGAAGCAATATTGAAAATAACCTTTGGCAACGTCCTAGCAACAGGACCACACAAGAGCTCATGAAGGAAGTGGAGGAGCTGCAGGGACGACCGGGAGCTTTCCCAGTAAGCATCAGTGTAAGGCAGAAATACCCTGGTAATCTCCATTCTGGTTTTCATTTTCATTTTCATTCAGTTTACCAACAGTTTATAAATTTCTCTGGACATTTATACATTTAGTAGAAATTGCTTTTAGAGGTTTTTCTCTTTGTGATTAAGTGAAAGTAATAGAACAAATTGTTATCAAAGGCTATACTTTTTTGTTTCAGCCATGTACTTAAAGGGAAATATTCTTAGTCCAAATTGTTACAGTTTTAATACTACTTTTATGTACAGATCCAGAACGCCTACATGCTTAGATATGTTGAAATATTTAAAAGCAAAGCAAAACAGACAACGTATGTGTGTGTCTATATGTGTGTGTATAAAATACACCTTGCAATATAAAGCACAGTCTAATAATTTAAAAATTAAATACATTAAGTATATGAGGATTAAGATAGATTTACATACGCACATTTGTGTATGTATTAGAGAGATAAAATATTGTGTAATTGATTGAACCATTCACAATAAGCCAATCTACTTTTAGTGTGGGATTTGGTATAAGTGAACAAACCTTTTATCCCATCAAGTAGGATTTATTTGATTTAAATTTTTAAATTATTTTACCTTCATTGTACATTTACTGTATGATCTCTGGTTTATGTCACAGATATATGAAAATTATGAATATTTGTCTTTTGAAACAGAAATGTACACTTTAAATCTAGAAAGATTCATTTGCCTTTTTCAAGTGAAGACTAATTTTAGAATCTGGTTTTTTTTTTGTAAATTTAAGTTTTTATGTGTTTAAAATATGCTTAATTAGTTACAATATAGAATTAGAATAAAATATCAGTTTATAAGAGAAAGTATTTTTTGATTGGTTTTATCTTTGTGTACTAAGTAGATTTATAATGGATAATGTTATATTTGTTTTGACTTTTAGACTTTAATTTCCTGTATGTTTTTGTGATAAACATTCTAGTTTTAGACTATTATCAAATAAATTGAATATGAACTTTATGTTTTCATTTTTTATAGTCTGAAACCAACTTAAGTAAAGAAATGGAATCTGTAATGAAAGATATAAAAAATACTACTCAGAAGAAATACAGAGACTATAGCAAGACCCCAGGCTCACCAGACAATGATTTTCTCTTTATGTACTCTGTTGCAAGGTAGGTATATGTAGTTATATACTTTGGCATTTACTTACTAATAGTTTTATTGCTTGATAAGTCTTTATTACCATTTACTTTTTTTTAAAGAAAGAATGCATATTTTTAATGTTGGTTGAAATTGTGGCTAGTTTTAGTATCTCCTAGGAGGACTATAAATGTGCAGCTTTCCTTTATTTCCTGAAGAGTTTTTATTGTAATGAAATATTTGGGTAAGTGTTATATTACACATTATAGGACATGTGGGGGAAAGTATGTTATTGATATATTGGGGCGGATATGTACCTCAGAGTATGTGAGTATTACACATGGAGACTTGTCAAAAATGATAATACTGAGAACTAAAGCATTATAGTTTGTTAACCACTTTGATTTATGGAAAAATAAGAACTGTAAGAAGTAGAAGAATTTATTTTGTTTGTTTTATAGTGAAAGATCTAGTAATATCCTAGAAGACTATAAGTAGTTTAGAGAATCAGATATGGAGAGGAGGTAAAAGATCAGGTATGTTCTAAACTTCTATTTGTAGTCAGTAGGGGACGCAAGGAAACAGTCAGAAATACATGTTTCTGATCTTTCACATTAGGAAAGATTAGTCTAATTGATTGTGTTCAATACCCAAATAATCCTTCCAAATAGGAATCTTAGGGAATTTAATTGAGTGTATATGGAGAACCATAAAAGAAGAAAATAGAGGACATAATTAGAAACTTGTAAATACCTTCTGCCAAAACTGATATTGTAGCTCTAATATCTCTGGAAGCATACTTCATATTTTGTCCAGGTGGTATAATATAGGTAAGATTTAGAGAGATAATAAGACTTAAAGTCATGCAGCCAATTAGTGGTAGAGTAGGACTAGAATTCACATCTCTTTAGTTAAGAGCTGAGGTTTTTTCAATTATTATCCCTCCTGCACTAGGATCCATCATGCATGCAGTTAATTACGGCTGCTCTCTCTGCCCCACTCCTGGAGCAGAGGGTACTAAGAATGCAAATGCTAGACATGGGTTGATGTAAAAGGATTTGATGGATTGGAAAGGAACTTTCTAGACTGTATAGTCCTTGACTATTGTTTTTGTTTGTCCAGAATGCTTTAGATGGAGATATAACAGTTAATTTAATATTTTATTCTTAGAGAGTTAACAATTTCTGCATTCTTGTAATAAAAGATACTTTATTTGAAAACTGAATACATATAGTTCAATTTTGCCAGAGTTTCAGGGTTTTACAGAACTTTTCTGCAATATTGTGATTATGGCATTAGGTTGGATATACACCAGATTCATTCATGCTATATATATTTATATATACACACAAACACACTTATGTTGCTCATCTATTTATGGATTGATTTTATTAATGTTGTTGACCTTAGAAAATTCTGATTGAAATGGAAATGATTGGTACATGGAATTTTCCTATAGTATGATACATTTAATAATTTGATTTAAATATAATATAGAAGTTTTAGACTCCTATTTCCTGATTTTTTTCCATTTCTTCATTTAATTATTACATATAAATAAATTATAGAATATAGCTTGTAGTGATCATGGGGAATCATTTGGATCAATACATAATGGTTTTCTGTTTTTTAGAGAAGTGGGAGTAGGGTCAGGTATGGAATGCTTTATTAAGGATATAAGTAGAGAAACAGATCTCATTCTTTTCAGATCCCTCATGATAAACCCTAAAAAAGCAATAAAATAATGATTCTGAAAGTGAAAGTATGTAAAACTTACATACTTTCCATATTATCCTTTGATTGGAATTACCTAGTACATTTTTCTCCCAGTGAGGTTGTACACCCTCTCTTAAGTTTTACTTAGTCATTAAACAGAAAAGAAAAAACAAAAAAGAAGGTAACTCACAAATGAGTAAAACATGAATTAAAGGAAAAAGTATGTTATTTCCTGTTTTAATGGGATGTAATTTTCTCAAAATAGGAGCAAGGTCTTTATATTTATTGTATGCCTAACATACAACTTATTTCATAAATATTTATGATTACAGAAATAGTTATTCCTAAAAGGTGAGCATTAAAATCTTTAACGGTATTTAAATATCTGAGTAAAAATTTTAGCAATAAACTTTGAATTATTTAACTTTTGAATGAAATGTAATGATTCTTAAATGTATAATTTATTAGAACCGTCATATTTATTTGCATTTTGCGTTAGTATTTTGAGTGAGATAAACCCTAGTTTCTCAGAGTTGAATTTCTCCCAGCTAGATAAGTAATTTTGTTTATTCTTCAGGGAGCTTATACTTTTGATATTTAAAAACAAAATATTTCTGGTGCGTTTTGTAGTTTTTTGTTATTTTATAGGACAGTACATATCTTTTTGCTTTTAATTTTATTTGCATGGTGAAGCCTTGGAAGTTTTTCTGAGGGAACCATGATGAGACTCCATCTCTACCAAAAACAGAAAAAAAATTAGCTGGGTGTTGTTGCAGGTACTTGTAGTCCTAGCTGGGGACAGGAGTTTGCTTGGACATAGGAGTTGAAGTTGCTGTGAACTAGGCTAACACCTAGCATTTTAGCCTGGGCAACAGAATGAGATGCTGTCTCAAAATAAAATAATATAATAATAGCTTTTAAAATTAAATTAATTTCAAAATTAATCACAATCACTACATCTAAGTTTTAATGTATTTCTAAAATTTCCATTCTATTCCAAGTTATCATTCCAATGAAATGTTAATTTTGGAGAAGAAAACTTTTTTCAAAAAAATTCATTATTTCTTTCTTGAAACAATGAATAACATGAATTTCAGTTAACTGATTTTTTTCCTAAGGATTTTGGACCCAAGTTAGCCTAGAAATATTGATGGGTAACACTTGGCTTGTATACAGTGAGAAAAATGGAAACAAGATGAAACATTATAAGCCTAGGCTTTGTAAACTTAATTGTGTTCAAAACAAAAGCATACTTACTAAAACACCAAATTATGAATCCTTTTAAAAAAGTAAAAATGTTTTCTTAAAATAATTCTTATTTTTTTTTATTTTGGTTTTCTGGGTTCACTGGTGGGTTTAAAGGAACAGAAAGGGTCAGCAAAAAAAGAAAAAAAAAAAAAGAAAAGAAACTGCAGGAAATAAAGAGAATCTTATAATTGGTGACAACAAAACAAAGGGTGTGTTAGTTCCCATGAATTTATTTTTAAAGCACATTAATAGTTATCACTGGGCTTGGTGCTTGTAGCACAGTGATTATGGCGCCAGCCACAGCTAGCAGATTTGGACCCGGACTGGGCCAGCTAAACAACAATGACAACTGTTGTGGCTTTGTGTGGGACACATTTAATCCCAGCTACTTGCGGGGCTGAGGCAAGAGAATCGCTAAAGTCCAAGAGTTTGAGGTTGCTTTGAGCTGTGATGCCACGGTACACTACCTAGGGCAACAGCTTGAGACTTTGTCTCCAAAAATAATAATAATAATCACTGAGGATTTAGAAGCTATATGTGAAACGGTGTGTGATCTCCAGGAATTTACAGTTTACATGGAGAAACAAAACTGATACACATCAATCTATATGAAACAGAACATAATTTGTTTTTAAAAATATTGTATAAAAAAGTGCTATAGAACTTCAAAATGGAATATGAGTGAATTGAAATATAAAGTATGCAGAAGTCCTTCTTTCCTGTCCTGGGAAAGCTTCTTGGAGAAGTCAGAACTTGAGTTACATCTTATATAAATAGGCTGCGGAATGGATAAAAATAAAGTTTTCCTTGGAGAAATTGAGAAACTTGCTCAACCAATAAGTAGTAGGCTCAGGCAGGCCTTTTACCCATATCTTTTTCCAGAGCTTTTGCCCTTTCTGCTATACCAATGTGTATATGAGTGTCAGTGTGTACATATACACGTTTCTTTTTCAAATTATAGCTCTAAAATTAGAAGTTAGTGTCAAAGGAGGATTGAGGGGAAAGCAGACTTTGGTCATGCAAAAAGAAATTGGAGGATAGTTAGAGGCGTTTTTATATGGATATACTGATGTATCGAGGTGACCACCCTGTTAGGCATTAAGCAGTCTTTTGTCATCATTCCTTCAAATGTATTTTCTCTTTCAAACTAACTTTTACTATTTCTGTTTTATAAAATATAGGAAAGTCCACTTTTCTTTAAGAACAAAAAACTCGAGTGGTGCCTGTAGCTCAAGCAGCTAGGGCATCAGCCACATACACCAGAGTTGGAGGGTTCGAATCCAGCCCAGGCCTGCTGAACAGTGACACCTACAACCAAGAAATGGCCGGGTGTTGTGACAGGCGCCTGTAGTCCCGGCTACTCAGGAGGCTGAGGCAGGAGAATCGCTTAAGCCCAGGAGTTGGAGGTTGCTGTGAGCTGTGATGCTATGGCACTCTATCCAGGGCGACAGCTTGAGGGTCTGTCTCAAAGGAAAAAAAAAAAAAAAATGAACAAAAAACTCAAAACTCCCACTTCTGACATATTTTTATTTTTGTATCATCCATTTGGAAAGGTAATGGTAGGGAATATTATGTTGGGATTTTCAACAGTGAGGAAAGATAGATAAGGGACATGTGAACCATTTGTTTGTTTTATACTCTAGTAAGTCTCAAAGGATCAATTTTCATATAAATGAAATAGGAAAAGAGAGTTATGGCTATATTGATTTTGTAAATCCTAGTTACTGATGGACAAGGTGGCATATAGCCTATAATCCCAGCTACTTTGAGGGCTGAGGCAGAAGATTGCGTGAGCCCAAGAGTTCAAATCTAGCCTGGGTAACCTAGCAAAATCCCATCTTTAAAAAAAAAAAAAAAGAAAGAAAAAATGAATATTAAAAAATATTAAAATCTATAAAAAAATATTAAAATCCTAGATACTATTAATATTACATTACTATTAATCCTTTGGTTAGGCAGTTTTTATTTTTTAAGAAGAAATGTTATGTAAGAGATCATCTGACTATAATACGAAATAATTATTTAGATTTATTATTTTTTTCCCCTCAAGTATTCTTTGAAATGAAATTCCTAATAATATATTTGTCATCCTGTGAAGTTTCATGTCTTGTGATCGAATAAACACAATTGTTCTTATATTTATATTTTAATGAATATTATTTCAAATATGGTGAAATGTTGACATTTTGGTTCTGGCATTCATTTGTAAGAATTGTTCTTATTTCTGGTTAGCTTT
Organism: Arctocebus calabarensis; assembly: GCA_963573935.1. NCBI lineage: Eukaryota > Metazoa > Chordata > Mammalia > Primates > Lorisidae > Arctocebus > Arctocebus calabarensis. The sequence goes on from CAUYON010180973.1 coordinate 17,219, forward strand.
CTTTAAAGTGCTATCTAGGAAATCTTAGTTTTCATAAGAGAATATAGCCATTAATTTTTTTCTACAGATTAGGCAACGGAAGATTTGTGAAAACAAAATGTATTGATCTCATTTATATTCCCCTGATGAAGGAACACATGCTGGTCTCCGCTTGCTTTCTGTCCACTAATATGAAATCCTTGTCCCTGCTTCCTTGCTGGTAGGTTTTTAGAAGTTCAGTGAGCAATGCAAATCGCCTGAAGGGTGGAAAATTCCCTTGTCGCACAGATGCCCTTATCAGCAGCAACCAGATGGAGCTCTGAGCAGGAACATTATCAATGTTAAATTGCTTCCCCACCCCCAGGCCCAATAGAGAGAATTAAAGCATTCCTTTAGAAATGGATGGCAAATGTACAGACTTAGGAATATTAGTATTTTAACAGTTTGTGTTTATAAGTAAATATATGAAAATATCATTTCAAAACATTCTGTGTTCAAAATACAACCAAACCAATTAGTAATGTTTGTTTTAAATGAAATAGGACAATAGTCTTTCTTGAATTCACTTGCAAAAAGTAGGCTTGAAACTGCCTTTTTTTAAAAGGGAGGATATCTCACTATTAGTGTCAAATGCATATTTTGGATATGAAGTAGTTAATTCAGTTTGCATTGTAAGTAAAGATATATTTAAGTTTATTAGTAACTACTGAAGAAAATATAATTTAAATCTCTCAGTTTTTATTATTTTGGCATAATTGATTTTTTTGTTTTACTATTTTTGAGTAAATCTTTAGATTCCATATTTTGATTTTTGAAGTGTCTAATTGTTATTTATTGCTTTTATATAAGCTAATCTCTGCTACATACCTTCCAATTTCAGATCCATGTGATAATACTGATGTTTAGCCATGTCAGTATTTTAATAAAATTATAATTTTAGAAGTCTAAAAGAGATAACTATTCATTATATGTATTTTTCATGGCTACTTTAATATTAGGGATTTTGTTTCTTAATATTGATTTCTAGAAGCCATCTAAGCTTCAATGAGTGATAATCATTTCTCTGATAGAAAAATTGGCATGCCCTTGTGTTTTAAATGGCAGTAAATACCTACCCAGTGGCTGACAGTTGGAGTACAAATTCTTTCATCAGATTCTTATGCAGGTTCATGAAACATGTTGCAGCTTTTTTCCTTTAGACCTAGTTTTTAACATTTGCCAACGGTTGGGACTTTACAATAATAAAACTATGATGTGTGTACTTTTTTGCAGGTATAAATATGAACATATAAGTTAAGAATGTATAAACTGGTATTTCAATTTCTTAAATACCAGATAAAATATTATTACTGATATATAAACTGTACTTTTGGAATTAGTAAGGCTGAAGAACTTTATTATTTAGGTTGATTCAGACATGTCAATAAAGCAAATGAAAAGAATCTCTTTAGCCTAGTGACTAAGCCATATTATAATGCATTACTTACAGAACCAATTTGGAACTTGAATTGATTCATCGAGGAGGCAATTTATGTTCAGGTGGTGCAAGCACAGCTGGCAAGAGATCTTGTTTAAGTAAGTACTAAATAGTGCTACATTTTAAAAGAAATTTTTCTTTTTACGTCATTTTTGAAAGCATGTACAGGCAAAAGGGTCTTTTGATGTATTTTCAAATTCTATTTATGTTATATATATTCAATATCTTATATTTAGAAGAATCATCTGCATATCTCTTTCTAAGCTATGATTGTTCAGTAAATGAATATCATACTAATTGGTCAGGTTATATATCTCAAAAGTAAAACACCATTTTATTCTCAGCGATAAAAACTTGCCCTAAAATTTAAATTCTTTTGAAGAATTTTTATGTTTGGCTAATTTAAAAAATCTTTTTTATACAAACAGATCATGTTGCCTATGGATTTCTATTATGTTGTTGCTATTAATAAATGATATTAATGCTATATTTTGATGTAGATATTTTCTTTTATTTATATATATATATGCACACTTGAAATTATAAGCATGATTCTTCAATACTTTTTTTTCCAGATTAATATGAGAGTACAAATGATTAGTTTACATTGTTTGCATTTGTTAGATAAAGTCCCTGTTGTAGTTGTGCCCCTCACCCAAGAGGTGTGCCATGTACCTATACATTGTGGCTTCAATACTGTTTTGTGGAGGTATATTTGAGAAAAGAGCAATTTGAAACTTGAAGTCGGTTTTTTGAGCATGGTTTAGGTGCTATCACTATTTAGTCATTGTTTAGAGAATTAACGTGAGCACTAGGAGTAATACTAGTTAATGTCACAATATAGCTAATTATTGGCCCCAAATCACTGGCATTGAATGTTACCTAATGTGATTGGTGTAGAGAGTAAAACCTGTTTAAAACACATAATGAATACATTTTCTTAAATATTAAAATAATAGTAATTATTAAAAATTATCAATACGTATTATTTTTGAAATAACTTCAAAACATTGTCTCTTAATTTTGGATTGATTTTAAAGCAGAGGAATGATCAAAAACACCTTAAAATTTCTAACATAGAAATTCAGACTGGCTCGACACCTGTGGCTCAATGGGCTAAGGTGCCAGCCATGTACACCTGAGCTCGCGGGTTCGAATCCAACCTGGGCCCACCAAACAACAATGACGGCTGCAACCAAAAACAATGGCTGGGCCTTGTGGCAGGCACCTGTAGTCCCAGCTACTTGGGAGGCAGAGGCAGGAGACTCGCTTGAGCCCAGGAAATGGAGGTTGCTGTGAGCTGTGATGCCACCACACTCTATCCAGAGTGACAGCTTGAGGCTCTGTCTCAAAAAAAAAAAGAAAAAGAAATATAGACTGAAATTTCAACTTATTTTAAAAATTTTTATAAGTTGTATCTGATTTGATATTTTATTTTGGATTGTCATTTGATTCCTAGAACCAAAGGTTTAGGAAGTTTTTTTTAGCAAGTACTTAGTACACATTGACATCTTGATACATACATTTAAACTATTTATACTCAGTGTTTTAGTATGTTTTAAAGTGAAAGTTAACACATAGGAATTTTAGTTTCTAATCTATTTGAATGAGTAGATGCTATCATTTCAGTTATATAGTTTATTTCTTGTTAATTTATTCTTAATTCATGTTTGGCATTGGCTGATAATATTCTATAAACTATTGTACTAGAAAGTGTTTCATACAGAGATTTCTGTTTTATGTTCAAAAAATCTACTTCATTTTTTCTTTGAGGCACTTAAATTTATCCAAAGACTTGTAAATGATGAATTCATCCAGAGACTTGTAAATGATGAATTTATCCAGAATCCTGAAACTAGTAACAAAGTTCTAGTGGCAACTATGGCAGTTACCAGATTCAATTTTAATTTAAATTGTTAAATTGATAGGTACTTCGAGACTTTTGTTTCTTTTTTCCCCTGTAGTGAATCAGACAGTATATTTTCTGTGCCAGTATGGGAAAGGGCATGATGAAGTTTATCCTAAATATAAGTTAATATTGTTTTTAGTTTTTATGTGCTTTATTATTACTCATTTGCTTGTATCTTATTTATCTTAATAAAAGCAGCCCTATAAGTAATGTATGCAGAATATATTATATATTGTATAAAATCCCAATCTCTTACAAGTGTATGAACTTTTTATGTATTTGTTACTTATTCAGATCTAATTCAAAACTATTTTAAGTTGAACACCAGGACTTAAATTGGTGATATTTTGGAGCAAATATCTCATGATTTCCTAAACTCCGGTGTAATATCAGTGGTATTCATATGCAAAAGTTTTGTCTTTTTACTAATGACTCCTCGTGTAATAGTATTTTCTTTTCCCCATTTATTGCTGTTAGTGCCTTTAAAATTAATTTTTAAAGTGTTTTCCCTTCCTATCTTTGGGGAGAATGAGTGAGAAAATGGTACACTGATTAAGCACATGATAAAAGAACCTTCATTTTAATCATTTTAAGAATACTACTCAACTGGAATACTGTTCATCACAGCTTCTTGATGAAATTGAAGGTGTATTTAGTAGGGAAAGATTTTAACCAATTTTTGTCTAGAAAGAATTGAGTAATAATTGTTACACAGTGTAATTACAGGCATACACAGACATACACACACATACACAGTAGGGAGGAGGAAAAGATTTTTTTTCTTACAATATTGATAGCAGAAAATGTAACTGGCCAAATATATATGGAGAAATCAATAAAATTGAAGTGGAACAATGCTATTCAACACTTTACATCTTTAAGCAAATTTTTAAGTAATTGAGGTAAAGTTGAGGTAAAGTGTTCAATCAAAATAAAAGTTCCGTTCTAAATATGTGTCTGGGAAATTTTCCACAGTAAAAATTGACCAAAATTAGTTACATAGGAGCATCCTGTGCCATTTTAATAATGTGCTCTCACATTTGTAGTTTTAAAGTTTATAAAGTGCTTTCACATAAATTATTTTTTCTTTAGAATGACCATGTGAAATAGGTGGTTTTTTTTTTCATGGAAATCGAAGGAAGGAAATTGAAGTTCAGAGTGATTGCCTTGCTAAGTCACACAGCTAGAAAATGTCAGAGCCTGTACTTGAGTCCAGCTCTTCTGACTCTAAATTCGATTATATAAGACCTATTCCCTGCTCTTCAGTATGCCAAAGGATGCAGAACCTTTAAGATCTTTTGCCCATGTGCTTAATCAGAGACATCTTACTGTACACTGTTGCCTTGGGATCTTTTCCAGTCTCTCCCATGCTGACCCTCCTGTTTATCTGGTTATTTTTCTTTGTTTGTTTCTTTGTTTTGTCAGTCTTTCACTGCAAATCCTTACTTTTGTTTTGGGCCACCTCTTCAGACATTTTCCCAAGTCCTCAATCCTAACTCCTCTTGATACCACTTAGTTCTTCTTATTCCTCACCTGTTGGTTGGCCAGTCCCCTCTTGCTCTTGCTGTGAGCCATCTGCGTCAGCTCCCTCGTATGGCACTGGTCCCGATTCTTGGGTAAGAGTTCTTGGACCTCCTCCTTATGTGCCAGGGAACAGGGAAGGTCAGGCATTTAAGACCTGGTGTTCAGTAGACGAGACTGATTCTTGCTAATTTATTGTTAACACAGAAAGTATTACATTCTCAAGAGGCTATGGATGAAGTTCTAGGAAATTTGGAGGTTTCTGATCTTATCTCTTCTAGTGAAGCTTTTGGTAGATATGGCATTTGAGTAAAATTTTAAAGATAAGCGAGTTTTAGAGATTTTTTTTTACTAATTGGTATGTATACTAATAAGTATCACCAACATGTGTAGGACAAAGAAGACATAAAAATTGAAGGCCTAATTTTTTATTAAGAAAAATATATTATGGGCGGTGCCTGTGGCTCAAAGGAGTAGGGTGCTAGCTCCATATACCAGAGGTGTTGGGTTCAAACCTGGCCACAGCCAAAAAAAAAAAAAGTGAAAAAAATGTATTATGATAATTACTCTGTTAATTTCTTCATTCAAGTAATTTAAAAGTAAATCTATAACTCCCTAGGTTCTAGTGACGTTCACAAGCTTTCAATACTTTTCTGCCATGATACCTTAGTGTATTTTTTAAGTAGAAATTATTGAAACCATCAGTATCATTTGATAAAGTATTAATATTGGAGGATAATATAAAATTATTTATCTTTAGGTAGAACAACATTTTCTTCATGTCTTTGGGTTTAAGACATTTTGCTTGTAACTGTAATTTAACTGAGAAGCCCCACACATTTCATGTCTCAAATGAATTTCATGATTTTAGAGAGTGATTAAAAATCTTTAGTCAAGAGAGGCTAAGGCAAACTCTTGTTTTGACGTTTTCATTTAAGAAGTTATGATTTAATTTTGATATAATCTATGATCTTGTCAAGAAAATGATGCACAGTCATTATAGTGAATAACTTCCACCTGTGTTTGTTGTTCACTGCAAGCAGCCCGGCTTAGATCTATGCAGGCAACCTAAAATGGTTTTAGTTGTTCAAAGAACGAATTTTTGGTGAATATAAAATTACAGGAAATTATTTTGACATTAATTATTCCCTGAATTAAAGCTGCATAAAGATACCATTGAATAAGTGATGAGTTTTCACAGAAGTACTTTAAAGTAGTCAGGTCTTCTGACATGACTTACTAAGGTCTTTTTCAAATGTAAAGATTATGATTTCTACAAGTAGTTTCAATCACAACTTTTGTTCTGTTCTTTTTTGTTACCACAAAAAAGGGAGGAAAATTTTACCATTGAATTATAATTATAATCAAATAAAATAATACAAAAATACAGAAATTGCTTCCTAAGACTAGTGGTTTCTATCACGTTTGGTTGTTGAAAGCTGATTGTGTGGTATCGGGAAATGTTTTCTGTTTTGGGAAGTAAGTTGCTTGAGTCTCATAGTGTATTTAAGGTCAATATGAAAGATGTATTTGTTATAGAAAAAGCAACATCAAACTAGGAGTCATTCGCACATGCTTATGCAAGACATTTTATGCATTTGGCTTCAGTTTCTTTATCTGTGAAATTATTGGGTTACTTGTATACTGTTGGGAGGAGTGTAAATTAGTGCAGCCACTATAAGAAAGAGTATGGAGGTTTCTCAAAAAACTAAAAATGGAACTGCCATATAATCCAGCAGTCAGTCTGCTGGGTATACCCAAAGCTGGGGAATTCAGTATATCAAAAAAATAGCTGCACCCCATGTTTACTGTTACACTATTTATAATAGACAAGATAGAATCAATCCAAGTATCTACCAATGGATGAAGTGGTTCATGTACAGAATGTAATATTAAATAGCCATAGAAAGAATGAAATCCTGCCATTTGCAACAACATAGAAGCATCCAGAGAACATGGTGTTAAATGAAATAAGCCAAGCATAGAAAGATAAATCTCATATGTTCTTACTCATGTGGGAGGTAAATATTAAAAACAATTGATCTCATGGAGATGGAGAGTAGAATGACAATTTTCAGAGGCTGGGAAGGATAGTGGGCAGTGCGGGATAAAGTGGGAATGCTTAATGGGTGCAAAAAAAATAAAAAATAAACTGACAATTAAGTTCATGAACTAATCCTAGAATAAGTGTTACATACCTCATTACTGAATTTCACTGTAGTCAACTACAAAGTACTCTCTTTGGGAAAGTATACACCAACACCAATGCCTACTCCCTCTTCAAAACAATTTTGGAACTCTTTTTCTGGAAGGGTAATCAGACCTATCGTCATATGACCCTTGATGTCTTGAATGTCATCGAAATGTCTTTCAATATTTCCTTTATTTTGGGATAAAGAAAAGTCATTGGGGGCCAGATCAGGAGAGTGAGCAGGTTGTTTCAATATAGTTAACTTGTTTGCTGGCTAAAAACTCCCTCACAGACAGTGCCATGTGAGCTGGTGTGTTGTGATGGAAGGGCTGCACCTTTCTCATCCCAAGATTTTCAGTTAAGAGTTTCCTGTTTCTCTATGGATGTTTACTTGGTTTGCTGGACTTCTTACTCACAGCCAGCTGATGATTTCTATGTACAATTTGACACATTTTTCCATGTTTTTGTCAGTTCAGCTCCTTATAGGCTGCCCTGGTCTCTCTTCATCAGTGGCACTTTCTCTCCTCTCAGAACAATGTTTAATGCTGTTGCATGCTGCCATTTTCTTTCTTTCTTTCTTTTTTTTATTGTTGGGGATTCATTGAGGGTACAAGTAACCAGGTTACATAAATTGCATTTGTTAGGTAAAGTACCTGTTATAATTGTATCTTGCCCCCAAAAGGTGTGTCACACACCGAGACCCCCCCACCCCCTCCCTCCTTCCCTCTCTCTACTCTTCCCGTCTTCTACCCTCCTCCCTCCTCCTCCCTCTCTATTCTGCCATTTTCTTCATGGCATTATCCCCATAAACTTAGACATACATGTTCCTGCTTTCACTTCCACTCTTGCCAAGTTTAACAAGAAATTTAATGTTTGTTCATTGCTGTAATTCAAGATGACACGTAAAAACTACTACAATAGTGAATGCCATGCAGCAAGACACTGCCGCATGTCGACTTTAACACAGCCTTAAGACTATGATATACCAAGTTTATGAAACTTTGCCTAGTTGTTTGTATAGTACTACCAACATGAGTGCATGGTAGCAGGTTCATGAACTTTATTGTTAGACCTTCTAGTATGAACAGTATTTGATAGAACAACAAAGTGACTGTAACCAATAAGAAGTTAGGGTGTGCTTTAAAATAATGAAGAGTAGAATTGGAATTTTCCTGATACAAATGTTAAATGCCTCAGGTGATGGATTCTCCAATTTGATTAATTTCCATTGTATCAAAACATAAAAACATCACAGATACCCTATAAAGATATACAACTACTATGTTCCCATAATAATTAAAAATAAAAATATTTTAAGCAAAAAAATAAAAAATAAAATAGGATTAGACTGGATGATCTTTGTCCTAAAAAAATGTTCATGGTTGTTAACTCTTTGTTATTTGCAAATCTGAGGCTTTATATTGTCTGTTAATTAGCATTGTCAACATTCATTATGAAAGTTAAATAGCTGGAGTAAATAGGAGTTACACTCTAGCAACTTTTAGAAATATACTTAAAGTAATCTACAGTCATACGCTATAGAATACAGCAAGGCTTGGGTTTTTGTTCTTTTCTTTTGATGCTTTTACAGATTCAGAAGATTTTGGTATTTTCTTTTTTATTTTGCTCTTCATTTTAAATAATGCATATATAAGAAAGTATGACATAGCATAATAAGTGAAATCAGAGTCTTTAGCTAAATGTTACTTGAGAAGTCACCCAGTTTAAATGTTACCTAACTCAGGCATATTCTGCCTGCTATTCTGATCATTTATTTTCTCCTTGAAAACTTTCAGTGAGAAGGAGTACTTTTGGGATAGGTGACGGTCTTTGGTAAGCCTTTTAAAGGATGGTGGGATTAAGCCTTTTAAAGGATTTAGGACAAAATACTTGGGTTTTAATCCTGATTCCATCCTTTACTAGTGGGAAGATAATTTAGAGCAGATCCCCAACCTTTTTGGCACCAGGGACTGGTTTCATGGAAGACAATTTTTCCTATGGAGGGAGGTAGAGCAGGGGAAGGATGTTGCGTGACCGGGAGAGGCGAGGGGCTATAGCTTTGCCTCAGGTGTAGGTCCTCAATGCAATGTTCAGAAGTGCAAGAAACAGGCTACCGCTCTTTTTCGTGGCAAATAGCAATTTAACTTTATTTCTGACTACCTTATATACTTTGGCAGTCATGTGCACACTTAAATCTGTGATTTACAATATTCATTATTT